>PVIR01024929.1:0-25341 GCA_004026965.1 Petromus typicus | reverse complement strand
TTTTCTGTGAAGTTTTCTGCCATTATCTGTGTGAATAGCTTTTTGATGTCTTTAGCATTGTCTCCTGCTTCCTCAGTGACTCCAATCAATCTTATGTTATTCTTCTTTGAATCATCTAGGAGCTGTTGGATTGCCTTTTCATTATCGCTTGCTTTTTTCCATAGATTATGCCTTTCCAGTTCATTGGTTGAGATCCTGTGTTCTAGGTCTGAAATTCGGTCTTCTGCCAAATTTATTCTATTGCGCAAACTTTCATTTTCTTTCTTAATTTCCTGGGCTTCTGCTTGTAGGTGTTTAAAAGGTTCCATTGCTTTTGCTATCTTGGATTCTATCAACTCCATGATTTTTTCTTTAGCTTTATCAATCATCATGTTGACAGTCCAATATCTCTGCTTTCATCTCAGAGATCAGCTCTGATTTCCATTTTACTAGATCTGCTTTGGTTACCATTTCTGAGGGTCCTGGAGACGGGGCTTCAAACTTCTCTATTTCCCTTCCCCCTGTGTTACTTGGAGGTGAGGATCTTTGTGTCTGAGATTTTGAGTGTTTCCTCATCTCTGACGTGCCATTTTCTGGTGCTGTTTGTTGCAAGTCACTTTCCTCCTAATAGTTAGGAACCTTAAAATATCAGTGTTTCCTGGGTTGTTCTTTGCAGTCGGTATTGGGACCTAAAGAAAAACCCCTAGTTCTGGCACACCATATGAGGCACTCAATCAAAACAGTCAGAACACCTCCTGTCTGCTTTAGAGGCAGGGAGACTGTGGCTCCTAAACTGCTACAATGGCACTGTCTGAGGTTGCAATGGGCCTGCCTGCTCAGCCATACCGAGTCTCTGGGCTCACTTGTGCAGTCGGCCTGGAGGCCAGTAGGCTGTAGGCCCTGTGCAGTTGCAATGTTAGGGGCTGTTGTTCCAACAGGCCCACCTACTCACCAGTACAAGCTGACTGGATGTGCTTCTGCAGTTACTGTGGAGAAAGTCAGACTCTGACCTGCTAACCTCAGTCTGTGGGCGCTCTTCCGGCATAGGCCTGGAAGCTAGCAAGCTCCAACCCCGGCGCATATTCAGTGACGCAGACTCGGTGCCGCAGTCACCATTTCCAGCGCTGCCCGCTGCTAAACTTAGTCCCTGGGCGCTCTTCCGGCATGGGCCTGGAGGCCAGTAAGCTCCAACCCCGACGCAGATCAGTGGCACAGTCGCCGTTTCCCAAGCTGCCTGCTGCTAAACAAAGTCCCTGGGCGCTCTTCTGGCGTAGGTTTCAAGGCCAGTAAGCTCTAACCCTGCGCAGATTCAGTGACGCAGATTGGGTGCCGCAGTCGCCGTTTCCCGAGCCGCCTGCTGCTAAACTCAGTCCCTGGGCACTCTTCCGGCGTCGGCCTGGAGGCCAGTAAGCTCCAACCCTGCCCCAGATTCGGTGACACAGTCGCCGTTTCCCGAGCCGCCCGCTGCTAAACTCAGTCCCTGGGCGCTCTTCTGGCGTAGGCCTGGAGGCCAGTAAGCTCTAACCCCGTCGCAGATTCGGTGACGCAGACTTGGTGCCGCAGTCGCTGTTTCCCGAGCTGCCCGCTGCTAAACTCATTCCCTGGGTGCTCCTCCAGTGTGGGGCTGGAGGCCAGCAAGCTCCAACCCCGGTGCAGATTCGGTGGCACAGTCGCCGTTTCCCAAGCCACCCGCTGCTAACCTCAGTCCCTGAGCCCTTCTGGAGGGTTTTGAACATAATTGGGTATTGTATTTTGTCAAACGCTTTTTCTGCATCTATTGATATGACCATATGGATTTTGTTCTTGAGCCTGTTAATATAGTGTATAACGTTTATTGATTTACGTATGTTGAACCATCCTTGCATCCCTGCGATGAATCTAACTTAGTCAGGGTGTATAATCTTTTTGATAACTCTCTGTATTCTGTTTGCCAGTATCTTACTGAGCATTTTTGCATTGATGTTCATTAGGGATATTGGCCTGTAGTTCTCTTTTTTGGTTGGGTCTCTCTCTGCTTTTGGAATCAGGGTAATGGTTGCTTCCAGGAATGAGTTTGGGCGTACTGCTTCCCTTTCAATTTCATTAAAGAGTTTAAGAAGTAGAGGCACTAATTTTTCTTTAAAAGTTTTATAGAATTCAGCGGTAAAGCCATCAGGTCCAGGGCTTTTCTTTGTTGGCCGGGTTTTTTTTTTTTTTTGAGACAGGGTTTCGCTTTGTACCTCAGGCTGGCCCTGAGCTCAGCCTCCAACTCACTTCACAGCAATCCTCCTGCCTCTGCCTCCCAAGTGCTGGGATTACAAATGTGAGTCACCACGCCTGGCACTGTGGTATGTGGTACTGATTGCTCCTGGGCATCAGTCTCCATGCCCAGTATTGTATGTGAATACAAGGGAATCGAACCTGGGTCCTTGCGGTTGTAAGCTAGGCACTGGAACCACTGAGCTAAGTCCCCAGCCCTGTTGGCAGGTTTTTAATTACATTTTCAATTTCACCGATTGATATTGGAGTATTTAGCATTTCTATATCTTGTTTATTCAGCTTTATATGTGTCCAGAAATCTATCCATTTCTTCTAAATTTTCTATTTTATTGAAGTATAAATTTTCAAAGTAGGTGTTTATTATCCTCTGGACTTCCTCTGGGTTGGTAGTAATTTCTCCATTCTCATTCCTAATAGCATAGATATGAGCCTTTTCCTTCCTTTGTTTAATAAGGTTGGCTAAAGGTCTATCAATTTTGTTTATCCTTTCAAAGAACCAACTCTTCGATTCATTGATTTTTTTGTATTGTCTTCTTAGTTTCTATTGCATTAATTTCTGCCCTGATCCTGATAATTTCTTGCCTGGTGTGAGCTTTGGGTTTTCTTGCTCCTCTCTTTCTAGTCGCTAGAGGTTCAGCATTAAATTGTTTATCTGAGCTTGCTCTGTTTTCCAGATGTAGGCCTTCACTGCTATGAATTTTTCTCATAGAATTGCTTTCATTGTGTCCCATAAATTCCTATATGTTGTATTGGGGTTATCATTTAGTTGTAAGAACTGTTCAATTTGTTCTCTACCTTCTTCTGTGACCCATTGGTTGGTCAGCAGAGTGTTGTTCAGTTTCCATGTGTTTGTGAGGATCCTGGGCTTTCCTTTGCTATTCAGCTCCAATTTCAGGGCACTGTGGTCTTGACAGAATACAAAGGATAGCTTCAACCCCTTTACATTTATTAAAACTTGTTCTATGAACCAACACATGATCTGTTTTGGAGAATGATCCAGGATCAGCTGAGAAAAATGTAAATTCTGACTTTGTGGCATGAAATACTCTGTAGGCATCTATTAAGTCCATTTGCTGAAGAGTCTGGTTGAGCTCAAGGATTTCCTTATTGACTTTTTGTCCAGTCAGTCTGTCTCTTTGTGACAGTGGGGTATTGAGGTTCCTTACTATTATTGTGTTGGAGCTTATCTGGTTTTTCGTGACCATTAATGTTTCCTTTATATTGTTGGGTGCATTAGAATTCAGTGCATAGATATTTAAGATTGCTATTTCTTTCTCTTGGATTTTTCCCTGTACTAGAAGATAGTGTCCATCTTTATCTCTCTTTATCAGTTTTGGCTTGAAGTCTAGTCTGTCTGCAAATAAAATCGCCACACCTGCTTTTTTGCTATTTCCTGTCACATGGAGTGTTGTTTTCCAACCCTTTACTTTCAGTCCATAGGTTTCTTTCTGAATTAGGTGTGTTTCTTGTGTGCAGCAGATTTTAGGATGTTGCTTCTGTTCGTTGTTATCTATGTGAGGTTTTCCCAGCCAGAGAGGGTGAGGCGCAGAGTCAAACACAGACCCTAGGGAATGTTTCTGGAACTTCCGATTTATTCAGGCTTAAGTGTCACATATATAGCAAAAGATCACAGGGCGGGACGAAGGCTAGGAGTAAGGAGGGTGTATAGCGTTGATCTAGGGTTTTGTCCAATAAGAGAACTTCATGAGTGGGTTTTCTATATGGCATTAGCTCTGGGGGATGGTAAGGCGATGGGTGAGAGACAAACAGGGGTGGGGCTACCAAGGTCGCCGCTGACAAGGTTCAACGTGTGGGAGCAAGTGTGCTCGAGTCCCTAAGGGTCTCCGAGTCTGCAGGGAGATGGTATCAACCTTTAGGCTCAGTAGACAGGCACACGATTCACTTGCCCTAGCCATACTTGAAGCTCTTCCTTGTGCTTTTTGATCCATTCTGCCAGTCTGTATCTCTTAATTGGCACATTGAGTCCATTGACATTAATGGTTATGACTGATAGAGGCATATTTAGTGCTGTCACGTTTTCCTGTTCTTGGCTCTGTTATTCTACTTTTTTCTGCTTTTTTTCTATCAGTTTTTTGTTTGGTCTCATGGGTTGACTCTGTTAGGTCTCCTGGATTTGTAACTGTCCTTATTTTTCTCGAAGATAGTATTTAGAATATTTTAGAGCACTGGTTTCACATTAGTGAAGTTTTTCAGGTGTTCTTTTTCATAAAAGTATCTTATTTCACGGTCAATTTTGAAGGATAGTTTTGCAGGATACGTCAGTCTGGGTTGGAAGTTGTTTTCCTTTTGGGTTTGAAACACTTCACTACAGGCTTTTCTTGCATTAAGTGTTTGAGTTGAAAAGTCTGCCGTGATCCTGACGGGCTTCCCTTGGTATGCAATTGTTTTCTTTTCTTTGGCTGTTTGTAGTATTTCATTCTTTTTTTTTTTTTTTTTCGATATCTGGAACCTTCATAATTATATGCCTAGGTATAGATTTTTTCATGTCATGGGCATGTGGAGTTCTGTATGCTTCATATATTTGCATGTCCAATTCTTTTCCTTTTCCTGTGAAGTTTTCTGCCATTATCTCTCTAAATAGTTTTTCAATGTCTTTTGTATTGTCTCTTGCTTCCTCAGCAACTCCAGTCAATCTTATGTTATTCTTTGAATCATCTAGGAGTTGTGGGATTGATTTCTCATTATTCCTTGACATTATGCCTTTCCATAAATTATGCATTATCCATAAATTATGCCTTTCCTGTTCATTGGCTGAGATCCTGTCTTCTAGGTCTGAAGTTCGGTCTTATGCCATATTCATTCTATTGCATAAACTTTCACTTTATTTCTTGATTTCCTGGACCTTTGCTTGTAAAAGGTTCCATTGCTTTTGCTATCTTGGCTTCTATCAAGTCCTTGATTTCCTCTTAGCTTTATTAATCATAGTATTAACTGTGTCCAATGCCTCTGCTTTCATCTCAGAGATCAGTTCTGATTTCCATTTTACTAGATCTTCTTTGGTTACCATTTCCTCGAACTCTGGAGGCTGACCTTCAGACTTCTCTATTTCCCTTCCCTCTGTGTTACCTTGGGGTGAGGATCTTTGCATCTGAGACTTTGAGTGTTTCCTCATTTCTAAGTTTTTGTCATTGCTGTTGTTTTTGGCTTTGTACCTGTCCTGTTGTCTGGCGATGTTTGTTGCAAGTCTCTTTCCTGCTAATATTTAGGACCCTTAAAATATCAGTGTTGTTCTTCTACAGTCAATACAGAATGCCGGATGTGCTTGTGCAGTTGGTGTGGAGAAAGGCAGGCCTGGCCCCTGCTTGGCTGCTATGTCGCTGGATGAGGTTCCTGAAATAACACCTGTTCCTACACCGAGTCCCTGGGCACGCTTCCGGCATGGTCCTGGAGCCCGGGAGGCTCTGGTTGTGGGGAGGCTAAGATGGCGCTGGCGTCGGCTTACCTGGCTCCGCCAGCTGTTTACTGAGTCCCTTGGCAAGCTTCCGGCTTGGGCCTGGAGGTCAGTAGGCTCCGGTTCTGGCAAGGCTAAAATGGCGCTGACATTGGCTTGCCCATCTCCGCCCGCTGTTTTACTGAGTCCCTGGGTGCACTTCTGGTGTGGGCCTGGAGGCTAGCAGGCTCCTGTCCCAGCACAGCTAAGATGGCACTCACTGGCTGCAAATTCCCCGGCTCCACCCGCTGTTTTACTGAGTTCCTAGGCGATCTTCCAGCATGGGCTTGGAGGCCAGGAGGCTCCAGTTCTGGTGCAGCTAAGATCACTTTTCCACTTTTTGACTATACTGCTTTTTGAGTGGAACTGTAAGAGTTTTTTTACATTACTAGCTTTTTTGTTGTTTTTTGCTTAGCTTAATGTTCTAAGGCTCATCAGTCTTGTACCATGTGGCAAGAGTTTCCCTCTAGTATTTACTTTTTGGCCATTGTGAATAATGCCACAGTAAATACAGCTATGCAAATATCTCTTCCCACTTTGAATTTTTTTGTATACGTATCCAGAAGTGAGATGCTACATCATATTGTAATTCTACTTTTAATTCTTTGGGGGATCTCCATGCTGTCTTCTCCACTGGGTATTACTATTTACATTCTAACATAGTATACAAAGATTTTAATTTCGTCACATCTTTGTTGGTTCTTGTTACTTTGTTTTATTTTTAATTTTCAGTAGTGGCCATCTTAATGAGTGTAATGTGATATGATTGTGATTTTGATTTGTATTTTGCCAATAATTAGAGAGATTGAAAATGTCAATAATTAGAGAGATTGAAAATATCTTTTCAGGGCCGAGGATTTAGCCAAGTGGTTCTGGTGCCTGTCTTGCAAGCACAAGGGCCTGGGTTCTAATCCTGGTAACCATATACCATACTTGGTGTGGAGACTCACACCCAGCAGCAATCAGTACGACATACCACAGTGCCAGACGTGGTGGCTCATGCCTGTCATCCCAGCACTTTGGTAGGCAGAGGCAGGAGGATTGCTGTGATGTGAGTTTGAGACTGAGCTCAGGGCCAGCCTGCACTACAAAGTGAGACTCTGTCTCCAAAAAGTATATATATCTTTTCATATATATGTTGACCACTTATTATATAGGTATATCTATAAAGAATGTCTGCTTATTCACTTGCCCAATTTTTAGTCGAGTCACTTATTTTGTTGAGTTGTAGAGCTTCCTAATAACACCCTATGTATTAGGCCTATATCAGGTATATGTGATTTGCCAACATTTTCTCCCACTTTGTTGATTTTTTTCTGTGATTGGAGAAGTTTAAATTTGTTGTATTCCCATTTATTTCTTCTCATATTCTATGCTTTTAGCGTGCTATCATTACCATGCCCAATGTAATGAAGTTTTAAGATCTTACATTTTGGCCTTTGATCCTTTTGAGTTAATTTTTGCATACTGTGTAAGATAAAACTTTCTCTACAACTTCTTTCACGTATTGAATTTTTCCCAGGACCACTGCAGAAGAGCCTCTACTCTTCCTGTTGTGTAGTCTTGACATTTCTGTTGGAAATGATTTGGCTGTGTAATACGGTTTACTGTTGGGTTCTATCCTATTTCTATGGGTTTATTTGTCTTTATACCAGTGAAATACTTCTTTGAATATTATATCTTTTTAGTAGCCTTTTACTTAGGAATTATTAATACTGTTGCTTTATTCTTTTCAAGATTATTTGCCTAATCTGGGTTCTTTCAAATTCCAAATGAATTTTAGAATTTTTTTTCTCTTTCTGCAAAAAATGCCATTGAGATTTTGATAGGGATTACATTGAATTTATGTACTACCTTGAGTAGTTTTTAATAATATTATTTTCTAATTGTTTTTATTTAAAATTTTTTTTTTAGTTTTTTGAGTCAGGGCCTTGCTTTGTATTTCAGGCTGGCCCTGAGGTCAGCCTCAAACTCACATCACAGCAATTCTCCTGCCTCTGCCTCCCCAGTGTTGAGATTACAAGCGTGAGCCACCACGCCTGGCACTGTGGTGTGTGGTGCTGATTGCTGCTGGGCGTGAGTCTCCACACCCAGTATTGTATGTGGTTACCGGGGAATTGAACCCAGGCCCTTGCATTTACAAGACAGACAGCAGGTGCTGGAACCACTGAGCTAACTCCCCAGCCCTGAGACAGAGTCTCATTTTGTAGTTCAGGCTGACCTTGAACTCACTATATAGCCCAGGTTGATCTTACACACAACAGGCCTCTTGCTTCTGCTTCCCAAGTGCTAGGATTACAGGGATGCCTGGCTTTAACTCTTTTTACTTTTTTTGAGACAAGGTCTTGCTAATTATTTCGGGCTGGCCTTGAACTCATTATGTCGTCCATGTTGGCTTTGAATTCATGATGATTCTCCTGCCTCCTGAGTTGTGGGATTACAAGCGTGCATTACACCTAGCAAATATTCTCATTTTTGAACACTGGAAGTCTTTCTACTTATTTCTGTCTTTTTTATCTCTTTTAGTTTTATAGTTTCCAGTGTCCAGATCTTTCTCCTCCTTGGTTAATATTATTCCTGATATTTTATTTTTTGATACTATTATTTTGTAATGTTGCCATTGTTATTTTTATTAAGATTATTTCCATATTTTCCTTCACTGTTTTTTGGAGGACTTTTTTTTTTTTTTTAATCAGGTCTTGCTTTGTGGTTCAGGCTGGTCCTGAACTCAGCCTCAAACTCACAGCAATCCTCCTGCCTCTTGCTTCCCAAGTGCTGGGATTATAGGCATGAGCCACCATGCCTGGAACTGTGGTATGTGGTACTGATTGCTCGTGAAAGTGAGTCTCCATGCCCAGTATTGAATATGGTTACTGGAGATCAAACCCGGGCTTTTGCTCTTGCAAGATAGGTGCTGCAGGTGCCAGAACCACTGAGCTAAATCCCCAGCCCTCCTTCACTGTTTTTTAAAATTTCATTCATTTATTTATTATTGGTAGTGGAGATTGAATCAGGGCCTTGCTCTTGCCAAACAGACACAGTACCAGTGAGTTTCCCTGTTGTTGTTTTTCATTGTTAGTATATAAAAATAGCTAATTTCTTGTTTTTAGATCTTGCAATTTTGTTGAATTTGTTTATTAGGTTTTGTTTTTAAGCCTTAGGGTTTTTTCTTTTAACAGAGAACATATCATTTACAGAGATAATTTTTCCATACATACATAGTTTGATTTAATCCCCATGTCAGCTTTTGACCTTATGATTACTATTTTACACATGAGAAAACAGAGTATTTAGTTACAATTCCTGTGTTATTCTGTCATAACAGTAAATCACAGAATCTCAGAGGCTTAACAGTAGTAAAATTTACTTCTTGTTCATGCTTTTCCCCCCTGAGGTTTAGCTATAGCTTTGTCTGTCTTCATTGCTTTGGGATTTAGCCTGAAAAGAGAGGCTTAGTAGGATTTGCATGGGAGAGAGAAAGATGAGTGAGATGACCTTTGAAGATTACCCTTTGAAGATCCCTAAGATGACCCTTGAAGAAGCTCTCTGAAAATGGCCAGTCAATCCCACTGGCATTTTTTTGATCAGCACATTCATAATAGACTTCAGTGAGGTGAGACCTGAAATCTTCCCTGAGGATTTCCAGTCAGAAAGAGAAGGTTGTGGCAGGCAGAAGAAATGAATAACCCACCCCGCTGTATGGGACTTAGCAGTTTAGAAAAAGATATGCAGCTGAAGAAGCTCTAATATTATGTTAGATGCAATTGTTTGTGTGGAACAGTTGATATAGAGGAGGTTTCATAGAAGTGTCATTAATGATGTGTTATGTACTGATCTGTTGTCTAGTTATTCAAATGGTTAAGTTTACCCCACTTTTGTTCTATGTCCTGAAAATAAAACTCTGACATATTCGTCAGACAGCATAACTCTTCTCTCATTCTGAAACAGTGCCTTCATAGGCTCAGTGCTATACTCGGCTCAGAACTGGCCCTTTAATGTTACTCTTGCCAACATATTTTGCTGCTAATATAATGTTTCTTTACCCCTCCCCAACATATACATTCTTCTTTAGGATGTAATTGAGTTATACGTTGTTCTTCTGTTTTTTCCCTCCTGTCTGTTAGAATTAAAGTGGTTTAGAGCTAGTTAAGAACAGGTTTTTTGGGCTGGGGATATAGCTCAGTGGTTCCGGTGCCTGTCTTGCAAGCGCAAGGGCCCGGGTTCAATCCCCGGTAACCACATACAGTACTGGGCGTGGAGACTCACCCCAGTAGCAATCAATACCACATACCACAGTGCCAGCCGGGTGTGGTGGCTCACGCATGTAATCCCAGCACTCGGGAGGCAGAGGCAGAAGGATTGCTGTGATGTGAGTTTGAGGCTGAGCTCAGGGCCAGCCTGAACCACAAAGCGAGACCCTGTCTCAAAAAACCTTAAAAAAAAAAAAAAGAAAAAAACAGTGTTTTTTTTCAAAAGCTGTTTTTTTTATGGTCAAAATAGACTGTAAGAGGGAGAAAAAAAAAACCCTCACTGAAAATTCAGGGATCTGACTTCTTTTTTATTTACCTTTGTGTGTTGTACTGGTGATTGAACTCAGGACCTTCTGCTTACTCAGCAGGTGCTGCACCAGTGAGCTACATCCCTGGCCTTTTTTTTTTAAGGACCTGAGTTCTAATTTTTGCTGTACTACTATACAGTTTTGTCACTAGATAAATGGCACATTCTTATGTAAATTGACATAAAACTAAAGTATACTTGAAATGAAGGATACTTGAAATTCTTTTGTGAATGTATTGTGATGCTTATATAAGCACAATGGTTTAAAAAAGGAAGTAAAACTTAGGTATAGAGGGGACAGGAGAATTGTATGGTGGGCAGGGGAATAGGAAAAAATAAGAATCAAATTGTGTCATGTACTAGTACAAATTCTCTATTAAGTGTGATCATGATGTATATATAGAATGCGCCAATAAAATCAATTAAAAATAATATAAGCACAAACCATAACATAGTAACCCCTGGATTTCACAGATTTGTAATTATTAACATCCAAATTAATATTTAGATATCAAAATGAAAACTCATTTTTAGAAATGGGTAATAGGCCATTTAGGCATTTGATTATGGGGAGGGATCATTTTTAAGTAATATCTAAATAGAAATTAAAATAGGCTGAAATAGTGCTAAAGAATGCTAGGGATATTTCCTATAAGTTTTCCTAGTCCTAGTCTCCCTCCTTTTCTATTTCTTTTTTTTAGGTTTTTTGAGACAGGGTCTCACTTTGTGGGTCAGGCTGGCCCTCAGCTCAGCCTCAAACTCACATCACAATCCTCCTGCCTCTGCCTCCTGAGTGCTGGGATTACAGGCGTGAGCCACCACGCCCGGCACTGTGGTATGTGGTACTGGTTGCTGCTGGTGCTGGGTGTGGATCTCCACACCCAGTATTGTTATGTGGTTACCGGGGAATCGAACCCGGGTCCTTGCGCTTGCAAGACAGGCGCCAGAACCACTGAGCTAACTCCCCGGCCCCCTCCTTTTCTATTTCTATGTTGTCTGTCTTTCCTCATATGTACACTGATATCCACATGTAATATCCATGTGTACACTGATAGCCACAGATTTGTGTGTGTGTGTGTGTATGTGTGTGTGTTGCTAAGATGGAGAGAAATAGAAGTAATTTGAGTCTTAATTCAGGGGTAAAACTGATGAGTCTTTCTCATGGATTGTTTAGTATAAATGACTGGCAAGATTGTTAAAAGTAATTTCTAGGTATTAACTGGCTAGATTTGTGTTAGTGTCATTTGCTAATACAGAAAAGAAATAGAGACAAAATAAGGGGGAAAAAAAGATTAATTTAGTCTTAAGTTAAGCATGTTGAATATAAGATAACTTTAAAACACCCAAAGGAAGTTACATTGAAGCTGGCAGTACTGAATATGAATGTGAATTGAATATGTAAAAATGAATGAAACTACTGAGCCTTTGGAGAGTAAGTCATTGGCTGCTTTTGGGAGAATGAAACTTCAAAAGGAAGTTAAAATCAGAACAGTGTCATCTCCAGAAACAGATAGCATTTTAAGAGAGGAGTGACCATTGATGATTGTGAGAAAAAGTAAAATGGAAATTGAAAACATATCCATTTAGTTTAGTGACAGATGGGATTATCAGTGGATTTTTTTTTAAGACAGGATCTCGCTTTGTAGTTCAGGCTGGCCCTGAGCTCATTGTGCAGCCCAGGTGAGCCTTGAACTCACAGCAGTCCTCCTGCCTCTGCCTCCTGAGTACTGGGATTACAAGGAAGAACCACCACACCCAGCACTGTGGTTTGTGGTACTGATTGCTGGTGGGCGTGAGTAACCATGCCCTGCATTCAAACTTGGGACCTTGCGCTTGTAAGGTAGATGCTGGAACTACTGAGCTAAATCTCCAGTTATCAGTGATTTTTGCAGAAATTATATTCTTAATCTATAGCCCTTCTACTTCATGACTCCCAAATTCTTTTTTCATACCTCATCATACCTAGATGTCTATATCGCTTGATATTTAACTGATATTAACATGATTTAATTGAATCTTAATTTTAAAGCCTTGTATCACCCAACCTTTGAATACCTGAAGCTCCAGTGAAATAGACTCATTATTCTTTAAGTAGTTGTCTTCCTGTTGTCTGTGTTCTTCTTACTTTTTCCTTCAGCAGCACTAAGATCTCATTAACCTTTCAGGCCTACCTAGGTCAAACTGTAGCCTGTTCACTGCCAACTCTGTGGGCTCTTCAGACTGAACTTCTGAATATTTTTGCCTTCCAAATGGCACATATCACAGACGATCTCATATTTTACTTGCTTTGTACTTGAGTCTTCCTATAAGCTCCTTAATATTAGAGACTTGTTTGATGAGCATTATAGTTTTTAATACATCTAATATTTCATGAAAGAATGAATCATCAAATGAATGAATAACATTTTAGAAATACACTTAATAGAAAATAACCTGTGTGTCACTGTGGTATGTGAAAATATCACCTTAAATTCATTTAGTCCATTAATAACTATATATGCATTAATATTCATTTCACAGATGTAAAAAGTGACATTTTTAAAATACATCTATGAGCTCGGGTTTATTAGTTTAAAGGTTAGGATCTAAATTATATGATCATGCGTATATTATGTACTTGTATAAATAAAACTGTTAAATAGAAGTAAACTGACTTAAAAGTAAAAATTGTTGAAATTTTTCAAAAATTTAATGGAAAATAAATAGCATTAGAAGTTTCTTGCTATATTCTAATTGACTTATCCATTGCTGTGGCTTAATGAAAATATCTGTTGAACTCCATAAATTCAGGGGACATACCAAAGTAGGTTAGTTCATTCTTTATTTTCCTCACTTCTTCCTGCTACAATGCCTGATGTAATTGTTGAGTATGTAAGATAATAAATTTTAAAAATACTAGAATTTATTAATAGCTGAAAAATGACTGAATCATCCATTTGCATTTTCTACAATTTTTTCTTCTGGCTTTTCATTTCATTTTACAATGTTTATAACATACAAAGGATTTCTGTGTGCACAAATGGAAAAATACTAACGTATCTTTAAAAGTTACTAGTTGGTAAAGAAAATAGCCAAGTGGACAATAACTATTAACTTAAAGGTTATTAAAATGAGTATGAGAAATGTGAATGAATGCACTGAGAAGGAAATCATTCTGAGAGGCGATGGGGCCAACAATGAAGACTACTTGGAAATAGCAGTACATAAAATTTTCACATTATTACTAAAATAATAATGATTTTCTTTTATTTTCTTAATAGACCAAAAATGCTGTTCAAGCTTTGATTGATAAGCACCAAAGAATACCAGGAAACATTATGAGTGCTTTGATAGAACGTTTTCATAAAAAACAAAGGATCGATTAAAAGATGACTTAATATATCTGTATTAATGTTTGTGATTGTCATACTGTCTTGAATTTTATATGTCTTATTAGTATTTTTTAAAAATCATGTTAAGTATCTTTCTTAGCACTTATTTAAATTACTATTTTCAGTTTTGTTTTATAATCAGTTGTGTCAGATTTAATCGGTAACATTACATGTGTACTAATTCAGAAAATGATATTTCTTTTGTTAATTAATGATGGTAAACATATAGTTTCCTGAAATTAAGATTTTCAGTAACAGCAAACATTCCTGAATAATGTGTCTAATTTCTGTATCTGTTGGACTGAGATAATTTGATAGAGGCTATAAACTAAGGTTTAACATAGTTGATAAGTTAGAAAAGAATGCATTTATCTGTCCCTCTTTCCCATGGTTCTGGGCATGTCATGTTATGTTTTTGTGCCTCCATAGTTCATTTCTTAAAAACATGATAATATGATGATGAGTTTTTGTTTGCTTTTTTATTTTTTGAGACAGGGTCTTGCTAAGTGGCCTGGTTGAGCTCCACCTTGCCATTGTCCTGCCTCAGCTTCCCAGATTATAGATATGTACCAGCAGACCTGCCTAGAATGTTACTATATAACTTGTTTCTGTTTACTGCAATTGACAGTTGTCAAACCAGAATTATAACTGAATTCCTTAAGTAATACCAAAATCCTCTAGAAGACATGCATATATTTTATCCATCAGATGTTCAAATTATTTCCAGAGTATCAAATGCAGTAACGCAGTAACTCTTCTTTTTTGATGTTAAAGTACTTAGGTTTTATATATAGAGTTTTGTATTACAAATGTATACTTAACATGTTATGTATATAAAACTTGTATGTATATAAAAATAATGTAAAAATAAAATTGAATCGTAGTTTGTTTTGTTGTGAAATTTTTGTAGTATTTTAAACTTTATTTTATCCTGCCCACTTAATCAACAATCATGTCTTAGCCACAATAAATAAATCTTACTCTTCATTGTAGTAAATATATTTCTTTTTTTTTTTTTTTTAAGACAGGGTCTCACTTTGTGGTTCAGGTTGGCCCTGAGCTCAGCCTCAAACTCACTTCACAGCAATCCTCCTTTCCTCTGCCTCCCGAGTGCTGGGATTACAGGCATGAGCCACCACACCCGGCACTGTGGTATGTGGTACTGATTCCTGCTGGTCGTGAGTCTCCACGTCCAGTATTGTAGGTGGTTACCGAGGATCGAGCCTGGGTCTTTGCGCTTGCATGACAGGCATGGGAACCACTGAGCTATCTCCCCAGCCCTGTAGTAAATATATTTCAATTAAGAGTTGATTTGCAATTTTTTTCTCCCTCCATCATGAATAGTAGTTCAGGATGGATCAGAATGAATGAATGAATAAATGATTAAAGAATAAACCTTTTTGGGAAATAGTTGGGTTTTAAACACTGTTGAAAGAACCACATTGTTTGCTAATGTATAATAGCTAAAGCTATTATTTTTAAAGTATGTAAAATTTACTACACTTAAAATCTATTTTTGTTCTTGGATGCATTGATAGGTAGGCTCCCTAACTATAGTGATAAAGTCTTTACTTTGTTTCTTGAATTTAAATCCCACTTAGACGAATCAAGGAATATGACAAAATAGACAAATATAAGTAATAGTGGAAAAGAGATATTTTGGGGCTTGCTCCTTTTCTAGGCAGTGCTGACAATTCAAGCATAAAAGGACTTTTCAGAAACATGAACATGGTACACTTTGAGGGGAAAGTTTTTATATCTTTTTTAAAAAACTTTTAACTGTGAATCCTTCTCAAACTTACAACCTTGCAACATAGGCCCATGTACTTTTCAAATTCATCACCTGTGAATGTGTCTCATTTGTTTTATCTAAATAGTTACCCTATCTCCACCTTCATAGCTACACAGTTTTTTCTTCTCAATCCTCTGCTGGTAAATTCCATATAGTGTACTCTTTCACTGTACCTTGACAGTGAAGTCATTCATTACAGAACCATAGAACATTGATTAAAACCAGGAATATTATCAGTGATAACATCATCTAATCTATAGACCATATTTAAATTTCACCAATGTCTCTACCTTTTAGTTTTAGCATCCTGTCTAAATTATTATCCTGAGAATTCAAGACTGATTTTTTTAATCTTTTAATCTAGGTTTATTAGTCTATAAAGAACTTTCCAATTTCCCCTTTTCCACAGACATGTTTAATAGAAAGGTTTTGTACTTAAGGGTTATACATATACTTCTAAGTGATTTAATTACAAGACTTACAATGTTTACCCTTTGATGAAATAAAATGTTTATAGAAGTCTTATTTTTGTGTATGATTATTTTTCAAAAACTTTTACTTTTTATTTTGAAATACATGGTAACATCATATTAACCATTCTACTGCCTTTCAGGTATGTTATTAACCAGTATTAAATATATTTAAAATGTTGTGGGACCATCATCACTAATCTGATCCAGAGCTTTTTGATCATTTCAGAGGCAGGAGAAAGACTTGGTATTCCTCAAGAGATACTGTTTCTTGGAGCCGGGGATTTAGCTCAGTGGTTCCATCATCTGCCTGTCAAGTAGAAGGTCCCAAGTTCGATTATTGGCAACCACATACCACAATACTAGATGTAGTGGCTCACACCTGTAATCCCAGCACTCAGGAGCTACATAGCACAAATGCTATGTAGTGACATGAGTTGTGTCACTACTGGTACAAATCCCCATTATGGAGTGCAATCATGATGCATATATGTAATGTCATTTATTGACTCATGACTGTAATCCCAGTACTTGGGAGGCAGAGGCAAGAAGTTATCTGTGAGTTTGAGGCTTGCCTGGGCTACATGGTGAATTCAGGGCCAGCCTGAACTACAAAGTGAGACCCTATCTCGGGGAGGGGGGGAAAGATGCTCTTTCCTTATTCACAACTGTTCAAATACAGGTAATTTCTCTTTAACAACCTATGGTTTAAACAAAGTATTTGATAGAAATCACATCGAAGATATGGATTCCTTTTAGTGATATTGTCACTGTAACAATATTAAGTTCTCTGATCCATGAAAATAGGATATTCTTCCATTTTTGAAAATATTTTCACTGAATTTTTAAATTTTTGTGTATAACTTTTTCATCTTCATATTTATCCATTAGTATTTCATTTTTCTCATGCGATTATAAATGGAATTGTTTTTAACTATACATTGTTACAATATAGAAATTCAACTGATTTCAGTTTGTTGACTTTGTATTAACTATTGAATTTACATATTAGCTATAATAGATTTTTTAAATTGTGAGGCCATGGAATCTAAATAGATGGAATTTTGAACTTTTAAGATCATGTTATTGGGCCAGGGATTTAGTTCCTCTGGTATCATTCCTACCTTGGAGGCACAAGGGCCTGAGTTTGATCCCCAGTACCACAAAACACACACACACACACACACACACACACACACACACACACACACATCAATAAAACCCAGAACTGTTTTCTGTTAGCAGAGATAATCTTATTTCCTTCTTTCTGATTTGAGTACATTTTATTTCTTGTGGGAAGCAGCTTTAGTGTAAGGGCACTCGTTACAGCCCAGGGTTTTTTTTTTTTTTTTAATTGAAATCTTTATTGGTACATTACATATATGCATCGTTATTGCACTCTATAATGGGGATTTGTACCAGTATAAGACACAATTCTAATTTTTTCCCATAGCCCTACCCACCCTACCACCCCCCTATATACGTAAAATTTCCTTTCTTTTTTGTTATAATCTCATTATTTTCCCCCTTCACCCTATTTCATTTTGAGTATTTTCTATTTCACAATATATAACATACAATTCTAGGACTCATTTACATCTTCATTTTCTCATACCAGAGAAAAGATGCGGTATTTATCTATCTGTGACCTATTTATTTCACTTAGGAGGATATCCTCAAAGTATGTCCATTTAAGTATAAATGATTCAAACTTATCATTTTTTATGGCAGAGTAGTACTCCATTCTGTAGAAGAACCACAGCTTTTTGTATCCAGTCGCCCATTGATGGACACTTGGGTTGTTTCCAAGATGTAGCAATCACAAATTGGGCTGCTATAAACATGGGTGCAC
Organism: Petromus typicus; assembly: GCA_004026965.1. Taxonomy (NCBI): domain Eukaryota; kingdom Metazoa; phylum Chordata; class Mammalia; order Rodentia; family Petromuridae; genus Petromus; species Petromus typicus. The sequence continues at coordinate 7,610 of PVIR01024929.1, read as the reverse complement.
ATATGTCACTGTGATATGAGTCTTTTAATTTTTGTGTGTATATACCTAGCAGGGCAATGGCCAGGTCAAATAGGACCTCCAATCCTAGTTTTTTGAGGAATCTCCAAACTGATCTCCACAGGGGTTGTACGAGTCTACAGTCCCACCAACAGTGGAGAAGGGTTTCTTCGCAGCCTTGCCAACATTTGCTGCTGGCTGATTCTGAAATGGCAGCCATTCTATGTGGAGTGAGATGAAATCTCAATGTTGTTTTCATCTGCATCTCTCCAATGACTAAGATGTTCAGCAGGGTTTTTTGCCAGAGATACACTGGCACCAGGAATCTTATTTTAAGCCCTCTCTTAAGCCCTTCCCCCACCCCTTCCTGAAGGGTTACGGGCCTAATTTCTCTTCACATTTCCCTGAGATAGTGTGGAGAGGGCTGTATGCAAAGCTGACTTGTAACCTCCATTATGATGATAACACATCAAAAACAAGTTCTGATTACAGTAGATAATTTACCTTTTGCTAAATACTGAACCAAAACAAGAAGTAGTTAAGACCAAAAGGGGGGAGACATTGAGCAGACTATCAAGGTTTTTACCTAATTGATTATAACCTTTGACTGTAATCTCTGCTCATAGTCACTGCTGTAAGAGTGTCGGGTCCCGTTCCCGAGGGCTTCTCATCTGGCATCGCACCACGGGCGGGGGTCATCACGCGGAGATGAAATGGTGGAGAAGCCTTTATTGCCAGCGCTCTCAGCCCTTATATACAGCCCCACTTCCTTGTTTTCAACCTCCCCCACCCGCCCCATAGGGGGTAGTCTCTGTCTATTTGTTTTCCTTTAATCACTGTAGCCCCGGAGGGGACCGCTGTTTAGCTGTTTACTGCTGCCTTGCACTTCCTTGATGGAGCTGGTGTTATTTAGCCTCAGGGGACCCCACATAAGAGTACTATACAAGGAGCACTGAGAATAAACTTGACACCTCAGCCTCAGCCTTCAGCCTGTGGTTTGCTGTGGTCCTCCTGACCCGATGCTTTGTCTCTATTTATTATTATTTTTTTCCTTAATTCTGGCCCTTCAACTCGAGCTTGCTTTGTAGCTGGCAGGCCCTGGCAATTTTTCATGCTTGCCTTTGGCTAGAATTTGAAATTACCCTGAGTAGATGTGGTAAAAGCAGAAGTCATTGATTTTGATTAATTTTCCACTTTGAAGATGATGGCTATGAGTATGAATGTAACTAAAAAAGCTGTGAAAAGTCATAATGGAATAATTTGGGCCATGGATTTAGCTTAAGTGGTACTTACCTTGGAAGACCGAAGATCCAGAGTTCTATCTCCAGGAACTCAAAACAAAAAGTGATTTATGTTAATCTTAATTTAAAAATAAATAAATTAGCCCAGGCACGGTGTTTGCACACACATAACAACAGCATCTGGGAGGCTGAGGTAGGAGTATTTTTACAAGTTGAAGGTGCACTTCTACTACAATACTGAGTTTAAAGCCAGCATGGAAAACAGACACTCTATCTGAAGAAAATGAAAGAAAGAAAAGGGGAGAAAAGAAAGACACAGAAGACAGAAACAAAGAAAGACAACCTTTTAAGCTGGGAAGTTATGAAGAAAGGATTCTCAGACATGAGTGCTTGATGCTAACTCTCATGAAAGACTATGCCAGAATCACAACCTTATACATCAATGCTACAACTTAGTACAGAAATACAAAGATGTCTGCCCAGCAATTTTAAGTTTTGGACTGATATTACACTCTCTTTCTCAATTTATTTAAATAAATTGAGGGCTGGCGATTTAGCTCAGTGGTTCCAGCATTTGCTTTGCCAGTGCAGGATCTGGGTTCCATTCCCAGTAACCATAAACAATAATCCACCAGCAAGCAGAACCACATACCACAGTGCCAGGATGGTGGCGCATGCCTGTAATCCCAGCACTCGGGATGACAGGGGTAATTTGGGCCATGGAGTTAGCTTAAGTGGCCCAAATTACTCCACGGCAGGAAGATTGCTATGAGTTCAAGGCTGAGCCCAGGGACAGTCTAAACTACAAAGGCAAGACCTGATCTCAGAAAAGAAAAGGTCTAGCTAATTAGTACATTTTAGGATTACATTATGATCACATTAATGGAGAATTTGTACCTGTACATGACACACGTTGATACTTGGTTTTTGCCGTTTACCTATACTTTTGAAGCCTCTACCCCTCTATATAAATATGCTGAAGTTTGAATTTCAAAGTAAGACACAAGCTGATTAAAAAAAAAACAACAAAAAATGTGTGAGTGCAAGAATGGATAACATTTACATCATTTTCTCATACCAGAGAAAAGATACAATATTTACACATCTGTGACCTTCTCTTCTCTTTCACTTATGAGGATGTCCTCAAGATACATCCATTTGAGTATGAATGATTCAATCTTAACATTTTTAATGGCAGAATAATACTGCATTTTATAAAAGAATCACATCTTCTTTATACTAGTATATATAGTTGATATTGTAAAATAGAAAATATTTAAAAGGAAAGAGGGTGCAGGGGTAAGGGGAAAAAGAATAATAAAGTAATAAAGAAAAAAGGAAGCAAAGCTTATGTATATAGGGGGTGGGGGTTGCAGGATGATGGGGAAGGAAAAAAATGAGAATCAAGTGGCATAATCTGGTAAAAACTGTCAATGTTGAATGTGATGATGATAATGTACCAATGAAGATTTGAATTAAAAAAGAAAAATGAGACAGTGGCAAGGCTTTCGACCTGGGATGAAAAAGGCAGAGAGAGAGACACACAGAGACAGAGACTGGCAAAGATAGAGAATGAACTCCTGAGCTGTGCGGGGCAGCCCAGCTCGACTGCACAGCACACCGATGTCATTCACTTGGCATGCACTTGGCGCTGTGAAGGGTAAGATGGAGACACAGGGTAGGGTCCCCCGGAAGCAGCCTCGCCCTGCTCTACTCCTTGGCAGTCTCCATACAGTCCAAGCCCGGTCCTTGAGTCCAGAGAATTTCCTCCTTTTGGAAAGGCTGTGACTTCCTATTGCTGTTGCTATGGAGATAAAGCTGGACCAGAGAGGCTTCCTTCCAGGGTAGAGCATCCCCTGTACCCAGTACCCACTGAGCTGGTGTTTGTGCCTTCTGAGGTTCTTCCCTTCATGCCATTTGCTGGTGCTTGAGGTCATGTACATGTGGGGGATCCCATGAGTGAGGGAAAAGATGGGTTTTTCCTGGTGGGATACACGCAATCCAATTCTCTGGCCGCTAGATGGCTCTGTGGTTCTGTGCATTACTGTTTTGAAAAAAAAAAAATGACTGAAAAGTTTTGTATTGATCTGCTCTTCACTGACCTCTCTGGCTTTCTATCCCTCTCCCCCCAAGCACCAGGGATTTATTAAAATGGGCGGGGTTTAGGACTCAGAACTTTGTGCTGGGCAGGCACGTGTAGGTACTAAAAGAGGGGTGAGGGCTGGGGCTAGTAAACCAGGGAAAGACAAAATTGGATGATCAACCAAAAGAAACAACACTTATGGATGTAGGTGTGAGGAGATGGAGGGAGGGCTGGGAAATGGGAAAACATGAGAATCAAGATGTCACATACCCTCAGAGTGGACTGTGCTCATAATACATATGGAAAATGTGTGTGGAAAGTCCATTTAGAAAAATCAAAAATAAAAATATAAACAGTACTTCTTGTCTGGGTGAGGTGCCACACAGCTGTCACCCCAGAACTCAGGAGGCAAAGGTGAGAGGATCTCTGTGCCAGTCTAAGGCCAGCCTCACCTGCATTGTAAGACCCCAAAGCAAAAAGGAAACAAACAAATAAAGGAGAACTGGCCAGCCTGGCTCAGGATAGGTGCTTGAGGATGGCAAGTTTCCCATGGCAAAAGATCAGAAATGTCATTATTGCCACAATCTTTAACTTACAAATCTGAGGCTGTGTTTACCACAGTTTTCGCTGGGTTTTCATGGTAGATGCCAAATTCCTGGGACTAGATGTTTATTGTTTTCACAGGTGGGAGTGGTGTGGGTTGCATGAGTGGGAGGGGTCCTACACTGCGATTCAGGCTAGAAAAAAATTGCAGGACTTCCTCTTGACTCTGCCTTCCAAGAGCGGCTACGGAAAGTCCTGTGTCAGCCACCAGCCTCCAACTACCATCCCAGCCAAGAACAGCAGTTAAATAGTAAAACTCCTCTGTAGTTATTGTTCAAGACCAAAAGGTGCAGGGGGTGCACACGAGTTGTTTGCATGGACCCACAGGGCCATCTGGTGGCCAGAGAAATGAATCTCTTGCACCACACCAGGAAAATCCAGCTTTTCCAACCCAGGCGTGACCCTATACCTGAAGATGGACCCCAGGCTGAGCAAGTAGGGTGAAGGAATAAACCTGGAAAGCAGAAAATCCTGTCCAGTGGGTCTGGCAGAAGGCCATGCCCTGAAGAGTAGCCTCTCTTGGCCCCATCCCAGGAGCCATAGAAACAAGGGCAGGAAGTGACCAAAGGAAGCTTTCTGGAGATGCCAGCATCCCTGGTTAGGGTGGTTTGGGGCCAGCATGGACCTAAGAGTTCATGGTGAGGTCGCTTCCTATACCCCACTGTTCCTATTCAAAGTGCCACGACTGATGGGTGGCATAGGGATGTATTCCCCTGGGACCTGCCTAAACCATTTTAGGACCGTGCATCTTCCCTGAGAGGTCCTCACAACTCCCTGCTCAACGTCCTACCCACCTGGCACCCAAAGAGGCCCTATCCTTGTCACAGTCACTCTGTCCCTGGTATCTCCACCATTCATGTGTTCAGGAGGACAGGAACTCAGCCTGGCCAGCAGCCTCACTAGGGCAACCATCAGAAGCACTGCAGGATCTTCAGTCCAGGAACTGATCTGGTGTGTGCCAGAAAACCAGTTTACCCAATCTTTCTTTCTTCTTCTCCTCTTCCTCCTTTTCTCCCTCCTCTACTTTTTCTCCTTCTCCATCCTCCTCTGACAGGTAAATTTTGTAAAGATGGTGTCATGCACAATAGGACCAAGAAAGAGAGGAACTCGTCGTCAGGTTCAATGACATTCTGAACGGTAACTTGTCTTTATGTATGTGTGCTGGGCAAACCGGTGTGTTGGGCTGTGGATGCGTTTGGCCTTGCCTACTCTCAGGGCTGGGAGCATCCCTCCTTCTGATGCCAGGGTGGGTCCACAAAAGTCTTTGGTTGGGAGGGAATGGACATGCAAAAAAAGAAAACTAACAATGGGAAAAAAAATCCCACACAAAATGAAAAAGAGCAGAGAAAGGAAAAGAGTCAAAAAGGAAATGTGAGAAAAAGGAGGACAGGAAAATTAGGTGAAAAATGGGTCTTCACATGGACCTTTCAGTCAATACACATGGCAGCCAAGAGCCATTTGGAGGCAACTGAATGTTTCAGAAGGCTCAGGATTGGAGACTGATGGCATGAACACATGTCCACGTGGAGCTGGACTTAGCTACACATACCTCAACTTCCTGCCTACCAGCCTGCAAATGGTCAAGGGTTCAAGTTCAAGGAACACAAAAGAAACTTAAAAATGGAAAAAAAAAAACACACACACACAAAAATGAAGAAAGAGCAGATAAAGGAAAAGAGTCAAAAAGGAAACATGAGAAAAAGGACAAAGAGAAAATAAGGCAAAAAAAACCCCAAAAACAATCAAAAATGGGTCTTGACATGGAACTTTTGGCCAAAACATATGGTGGGAAGGAGTCATTTTGGGGCAACAGAGGGACACCTAAGATTTGGGATTGGGGATTGTCAGGGCAAACGTATGTCCACGCATAGTTGTATTTAGCTACTCACTTGGCCATTTCCTCCCTTCTGGCTAGCCAGTGGTCCTGGGTTCAAGTCCAAGGAACATAAAAGAAAGTCAAAAATCAGAAAAAAAACCCCAAACAAAATGAAGAAGAAAGAGCAGAGAAATGAAAGAGTTGAAAAGGAGGAGAAAAAGAAGACAGAAAAATATGGCAAAAAAAAAAAAACAGTTAAAATGGGTCTTGACATGGATTATTCAGCTGATACACATGACAGAAAGAGTCATTTAGGGGAAACTGAGAGATGCAGAAAGTTCAGGACTGGTGATTGGCAGGATGAACACATGTCCACAATGAGTGGGCTTAGCTAGTAGCTTGGCCACTACCTGCCTTCCAGGCAACAATGGTCTCGTGTCAGTCCAAGAAAAGGAAAAGGAAATTAAAAACTGCGGGGGAAAAAGGCATGAAATGAAGAAGAAAGAGCACAGAAATGAAAAGAGTTAAAAAGGAAGTATGAGAAAATGAGGACAGGAAAATTCATCAAAAAACAGTCAAAAATGGGTCTTCACATGGCCTGTTCAACCAAAAACATGGCAGCCTAGAGTCATCTGGGGGAAACCGAGTAAAGCAGAAGGCTCAGAATGGGTAATTGGCAGGTGAGCATATGTCCTCGTGGAGTCTAACTTAGCTACTTACTTGGTCACTTCCCCCTTCCAGCCCTCCAATGGTCCCAGGTCTGAGTCCAAGAAACACAAAAGAATATTAAAAAGTGAAAAAAACCCATGCAAAATTAAGAAGAAAGAGCAGAAAAATGAAAAGAGTCTTAAAGGAAACATGAACATGGAAAATTGGCAACATGGAAATTTGGCAAAAAATGTTCAAAATGGTTCTTGACATGGACCATTCAGCCAACAAACATCTTGGCCTAGAGTCATTTGATGGCAACCAAGTGACACTGAAAGCTCAGAATGAGTAATTGGCATGGCAAACTCATGTACACTCAGAGTATTACTAAGAAACTTGCTCGGCTACTCCCTCTCTCCCAACCCCAAACATTTCCTGGGTAGAGACCAGGGAAAATAAAAGAAATTAAAAATTGTATAAAACCACACAAAATGAAGCACAAACATTAGAAAAATGAAGAGTCTAAAAGGAAGCATGAGAAAAAGGAGGACAGGTATATTAGGCAAAAAACGGTCAAAAATGGGTCTTATTATGGACATTTTGGCCAACAAACATGGGGTCCAAGAGTCATTTTAGGCCAACTGTGTGATGCAGAAGACTAGGCATGGGTCATGGGCAGGGCAAATGCATTTACACATGGAATAGGACTTAGGTACACTCTCAGCGACTCCCTCCCTTCCAGCCTTCTGATGGTCCCAGTTTCAAGTCCAAGGAGCACAAAAGAAACCTAAAAATTGGATAAAACCACACAAAGTTAAGAAGAAAGAGCAGAGAAATTAAAAGAGTCAAAAAGAAAAAGTGAGAAAATTGGAGAACAGGAAAATGAGAACCAAAATGTTCAAAAATGTGTCCTGAAATGAAACTTTTGGCAAACAAACATGGTAGCCAAGTTTCATTGGTGAGCAACTGAGTGACCCAGCAGGCTGGGGATTGGTGATTGGCATAGAGAATGCATGTCCACGTGGAGAAGGACTTAGCTACAAGCTTGGCCATTGGGACCCTTCTAACACAGGAATGCGCCTAGTCCAAGTCCAAGGAACATAGGAGAATATCAAAAATTCAAAAAAACTACACCAAATGAAGAGGAAACAGCAAAGAAACAACAATCTTCAAAAAAAGGAAACATGAAAAAATGAAGGGTGGGACAATTACACAAAAAATG
>PVIR01024928.1:0-25394 GCA_004026965.1 Petromus typicus | reverse complement strand
CTATTATATATATCTTTGCCTTTTTCTCTATTTTATAAAACATTATCTCCATTTTGTTTTCAGCCTGCTCTCAACAGGCATTTTTTTCTTTCAGTTTGAAACTGTTAGGACAAAAAAACCCAAAAAAACAAACTGACTCCCCTCCCCAGTTCTGGGGATTGAAGCCAGAACCTTTGCACTGAGTTACCTCTCTTTAAAAGCATTTTTTTTTTTTTTTTGAGGTAGCATCTCACCAAGTTTCCAAGCTGGGCTCAACTGTGTGACCCTCCTGCCCCAGCCTCTGGAAGGGCTGAGATTGCAGGCGGAGCTGTGACGTTTTGCCGCATGTATCGCGGTTAACCCAGGAAGCGTTTCCATTAGCGAAACACCCGCTAATGGAAGCAGGAGCAGGTCTCAAGGCATGTACCAAAAGCTCTTCAAAGAGACTGTCCCAATTTACACTTCCTCCAGGGGTGTTTTTCGAAGCAGAGCAAGGAGAACGAGGGGCCGCTGCAGCACCGAGGACCGTGGACATTTGGGTCACCAGGACGCTCCCCTGGCCGGCTGTGGCTGGAGAATTCCTTCGTTGGGGCTGATGCCTGCTATCTGGCTCTGCGCATGCTCCATGCATGTGGACAACGCTGCGGAATGTGTCCCAGTCTGACTTGCAGGGAGCTTGCTGTTCACCCCGGGCCTTTCGAATCCCTGCAGGGAGGACAGCACTACTGAACCTATGTGACCCAGACCGGACTGCTCTGCACTTATGCCAAGTCTCCTTAAGTGCCCTTCCCTTCTATGCTGAGTATTGGCAGTATAAGCAAAAAAGGCTCACAATTGGGATAGACTCTCTAATTTAATTCCCAGGCTACATTTAACCAGTAGTGTGATTTTAAGAAGTCATTTTACCTTTCTGAGACAACTGACTTGACTATACAATGAATATAGTCTTACAGCACGAGGATTCTGATCATTGATGCAAAAGAAAGTTGTGAATTCTTATTTATATTAAAATTTGGGCTTCATCTACTTGGTCATAAAAGACTATGGGAAGAGACCTTGCTAAAGCATCAGGCTGGAGGTTAGAGGACAGAGAAAGTAAGGAAGTGACAGTGAGGAAAAGGAGATGTTTGGACAGCAAGTGACTCAGTTTCCCGCTGACTATCAGGAAAAGTAAGATTCCAGCTCCTCCGGTGTGAAGAAATACATCCGACCACTAGAGGGCAGCACGAGTGCGGATGGGTATCAGACAGGTGGCAACATTTCCAAGTCTGAAAAAAAGCGTGATGCTGAACATTACAGCAGACCCTCGAGTTACAGCTGGCCTGACATACAAACGATTTGGGTTATGACCAGAGTTTTAGTTTTAACTTATGAACAAAGTCTTGAGTTACGACCTGAATGCCTCGAATGGGCGTTGGGTCAGCATGATGGCCTTAGGTTCCAGCTCCAGTGCCGAAGAAAGCCTGTATGATTTTTGCAATGTTAAAGGTAATATTAATCAAACTGGGATTAATCAAACTGTCCCTGCTCGTTCTCTCCTGCCTCAGCTGATGCCCCAGGCGTGTTCGGCACTGGGTTCCCCCCAGACTCTTGCCTGTGTTGGACCAAAGGGATCCGGGCTTTGCTCTGGAATGGCTCGAGGATGGCATAGAAAAACGCAGAGTGGGGGCCAGGACAAGACACCCCAGGCTAGAACCCGGGCCTCTATCCTTATGGCACTTGAGCTGAGTTTGGAAATCTGGTCAAGTTGTCCTACGGATGAGGCAAGGAGCCACATTCCAGATAAGAGCTTGCCACGTGTAAAGGCTCAGGAGTGTCGACATCAGCGTGGCTTCCTGCTGCTTGCCAGTTGAGTGCGGTGAGAGTGCTCAAAGCGAGGGACAGGAAATCTGGCCAAGATGTAGGCAGAGGTCAGCTCATGGAGACTACCAGCTGTATTAAGAATTTGGGGTATTGTTTTGTCATTCAACAAACATTTAGTGAGCGTCTCCTACATGGCCTCATTACTGCAGCCCCTAGGCTGCCAGTCAACACCAGTGTTTGCTGTGAGGGTCTTGTGGTATAGTGCCAGGGAAGGACAGATGGCACTCAGTTTACAAATAAAAAATACCTTCTTTTCTAATAAAGGAAAGCAAAGCAGCCAGGCCTGGTGGGTGGCTCATGGCTGTGATCCCAGCTACTGGGTAGGCTGAGGCAGGAGGTCAGGACAGGTCAGGAGCGGGCCCAGGACAGGACACCCCAGACCAGAACCTGGGCCTCTGAGCCAAGCCCTCAGGCTGTTTCTTAAAATCAAAGGGACTGAGGTGCAGCCCGGTGGAAAGGTGTTTGCCTGGCCTGTGTGAGGCCCGGGGCTCTGCCGGTACCGCACACACAAGAAAGTAGGTTGAACGGAAGAGGACGGAAGAGGAAGGAGCTGCCGCTGTCTGTCAGGCAGGGCAGGGGGGAAGAGAGCGGGCATCGGGCCTGGAACGTGCGGGGCGGGGGGACGGCCGCTGTCCACCCCGCGCGGAGGGCAGCAGGGCTGTAGGGAGGAGCCGGCTGCTCATTCGAGGCCCGTCTGACCTGGTGAGCGGTCCAGCCGCGCACAGCGAGTTCGAGGCCAGCCCGGCCTATACGGTGAGTAGCAAGACCTGGGCTCAGAAAACTAACAAAGTTTTGTGGGCGAGAAAGAACCGGATCCAAACACAGGCAGAGGCCTCTTCCTTGCTGGGTGAGTGTAAGAGGAGACGCTGACCGTGACTGAAGGATGACAGGACACCGGGGCAGCGGACTCGGGGAAGCCGCGGTTCTGCCGGTGCTGGGAGCCCGGGCTGAGGAAACCGTGTTTCCCGGACCCTGGTCGGAGGAGTCAGGAAAAATGCGCCGGGGCTCTGCGCAGCAGAGGAGGGAAGCGAGGGCCAAGCCGGCTGCGGCTGCGGCTGCGGAGTTCAGCCGGCGAAACCAAGAACTAGCCGCGCCGTGGTCACGTTCAGCTCCCCACGACTAGCTGCTCAGTAAGGAAGAAGGAAAACTCCTCAGATAACGACTCAGCACCTGCGCCAGGGGTGTGAAATGCTAATGTTTTAGATCGCGGGTGGGGTGGGGGTGGGGGAGGAAATAGCACCAAAGACCCAGCTGAAGTCCCCCAGGCAGCCTCCCCCATCTTTTGCTTTCCTTCCATCCCTCGGAAATTAAGTGCTCTTCTCTGGCAGGTTTTTGTACTGTTATGGCAAATATTGAGTCCGTAAATGATAACACTGCACAAGTTGCTAACATTCGTATGCAGTGGACCCTCACGTGACAACCGGCCTGACATAAGAACAGCTAGGGTTAACAAGGTTCATGGAAGATTCGTCTGTCTTGTTATCTGTAGTGTGGACCCAGTGAACATCCAGCTCTCAGCTGTACTGACCTACAACCAACTTGGGTTAAAATCAGGCCTTGGGAACCAATCAAACTTGTAAATTAAGGGTCCACCGTAGCATGTACAATACACAGGTTTTACTTTTATTTATGTTTATAGTGTTACTGGGGACTGAGCCCAGGGCCTTCACACTGACCTACACCCCAGCCTTATTTATTTACTTGTTTATCAGTTTGAGAGAGGATTTTGCTGAATTGCTAAATTATCATCTGGGCTTGAAATGGAGACCCTCCTGCCTCACCCTCCCACCGTGCTGGGGTTATCAGGCCTGTGTCACGATGCCCGGCTAGTTTTTATTATATACTGTATCGCATAGTCTGGGAATATACACGATGATATCAGACAGCTCCCCGAGGGCCACTGGTCCATGACAGTCTATGGAAGGTCCACGCAGAGGCCCCACAGGCCGCTGCTCCCCTCTTGTGCCGTGGCTATTAGGCTGTGGCGAGTTTGTGCCAGTGCATGTATCCCGCAGCTCACATTGTACAAGTCTTCTTGATTCTTGCTACAGCGTCTCCAGAGCACTGTGAAACTCAAAATGGAGTTGCTTGTGTCGAACCCTGACTAAAGCACACCAGGGACCAAGACAGGGCCTTGAGGTGGGGCTGACTGTGCACAGGCCTCCCAGAGATGCTGACGCTGGATGGCTGGCAGATGTTCCCACCGTTGGAGTCGGCACCCTCACTGTCTGCCCGTGACCCAGGACTGCTGTCTCTGGCCCTCTAGCCCCAGCCCCTCTGGATGACTCAGGAGCAGGAGCTTTCAACTCGAAATCAGCCGCAGTGTCAGCCTCGCCTCTCCCAGGCCCGTCCCCCTCCCTGGGGCGGCCTGTAGCTTGGCCTCAGCACTCCCGGTGGGCCTCTGGCGTGATGAGCCTAAGGCCCCAGGCCCTGCACCTCTCCGGCCCCTGGCCTGCCTGATGGGATCTCTTCTGAAGTCAGCCTGGGGTGCATAGCCCTCTGTCGAGAGCTCCAGGACTCAGAGCCCAGCTCACTGAACGTGTGGGAAACACCCTAGTGTGGCGTGCTTAGTTTTCCTAGCAGACCCTGTGGAGCTGATGAGCAAACACTTGTATAGTTTTTAGACAGGATTTAGCTGTGTGATTCAGCAGTCCTCCTAATTCAGCTTCCTCGGGGGGAGTGGTGTGCGGCACCACACCTGGTCTAAAGGAAATCGTGAACACACACACCCTTCGTACTTCAGAACAGTTCAAGATTTACAGAAAAGTTAAGAAGTGGGAACAGGGAGTTCCCATGTATTCCACACCTAGTTTCCACACCGTTATTGCCAGCAGTGATTCAATATTATAAAGTATCAGTTATAATCTAACATAATATTTTTAGCTCAAGTCCAAGCTTCATTAAACTTCTCAGTTTTTATTTAGTGTCCTTTACCACCTAGTCTATCCCCTCTCAGGCTAGCTACTTCCGTGGTGCGGTCTCCAGGTTTTCCTGGGTGGATGGTTCCGGTTCTGGGGATGCTGGCCTCAGGCTGCATGGTCTGGCGCTTTCCCACAACTTGAGGGCCCTGGGCTCTCAGGAGGGAGGAAGCCCCTCTCCACACAAGTTAGCTGGAGAGTACAGCGGCGGTGCAGAAAGACAGCGCAGTGCTGGCTGGAGGGCCGTGTTGGAGGATGTCGGGCCTGGCCGGTGGCCTGGCTGCTCTGGAGCCTGGAGAGGTAACTTGTCCTGGTGTGAGCTAGACCAGCAGAGCAAAAGCCAAAGGGGCTGGGGACCCACGTGCCTGTCAGGGACTCCCTGCCGACCTGAGCAAACTCTGTACGCTGTATCACTGAGGGCTGGGGACCAGGCCTTCCACACATGGGCCTTGGGGTACATATAAGATTCAAAATATCTTGTGGACTTGATGGTGTGCACCACTGATCCCAGCTACTGGAGAGGCTGAGGCAGGAAGGCCCCAAGCTTGAACCTAGCCTGAGAACTAGTGACACAGTGAGAGCTTATACCCCTTAAGGACTGGGGATGTAGCTCAGGGGGAAGGCCATGGATTCAATCACCAGTTCAAAAATGAAAAGAGAAGAAAGGGGAAAAAAAAGAGCCCCACTACTATGGAGAGTGGCTGTGAAGGTTACATGGAGGAACCTCCCACAGAGCGGCCACCACACGATGACGATGCTGTTGATCTGATGGTCTCCTTCTCCCTCCCTGGCCTCCTTCCCGCACCCACACTTCCCCTTCCTCTGCCTACTCCCTCCGTCCCTCTTTCTCCTCTGCCCCCACAGCTAACTGTGCAGGGTTCGGGGGCCCACACGGGCACGTGTGTCCACCAGGACTTGGAGGACACGTGGATGACTGCTTCGTCCCTCCTGTCCCTGCCCAGCCTCATCCCAGAGGAGGAGGAGCTGGGGACGGAGGGGTCGGGAGAGCCCAGGGCAGTCACTTCTGCTCCAAATGCATCAGGCTGACGCCACCGAGACGGCAAAGGGGCCAGGCCTCAGGGAGAGGTGAGGACCCCTGAGCCCGAGTGTCTGCTCCCGACTGGGCCCCGAGTGGCCCCAAGGGCCCGAGGCAGGGTGCAGGTCAGGACCTCAGACACGGGGTGGGTGCATGGACTCGGGGCCCGGGGATGGCAGGCTCTCGGTAGTAAACCCTGCCTTAGAGTGCTGGGGTCCCGGGAGCTGAGCGGGGCCAAGATGTGAGTGCTGTGCTAGTGTGTGTGTGTGAGTGTGTGTGAGAGAGACAGACAGACAGACAGACAGAAACAAACAGATAAAACAGACAGACAGAGAGAGAGAAACATACAGAAAAAGCAACGGAAACATAAAAATAGAGAAACAGAGGGCCGGCGAGAGCAGACAGAGAGAGACAGATAGAAGGACAATAGAGGGCATGGGGGTGCCTGCAGCCAGGGATGGAGGGCGAGGTGAGGGCGGGCTGGTGCCTGGACCATGAGGACCGTGACACCCACCGGGCCTGGTCTGGGTCCTGTGCTGTACCTACACCAAGGGCTTCCTCTTACACTTTGTGGTTCCGAGTACGCAGTGCAGTCAGGAGCTATGAATTCCCAGTAGACATTTGTTGAGAACTATTAGTAAATTAATAAAAAATTATCTAACCTAACCTTGCTCTGTATGTAATGTCAGAGGAGCACAACCAGGTCGCCTTTCAACCTCTCTGCTTGTTCTTTTTATTGAGACAAGGTTGCACCACGTAGCCCAGGGTGGCCCTGAGCTCCTGCTCCTCCTGCCTCAGCCTCGGGCATGCTGAGATTGCGTGTGGGCCCCCAGCCCCGTCGCAGAGCTGCCACCTCCCTGGCTCAGCTTCTGAGCTAACTGAGAGTAAATGCCTGCCAGAAAGCTTGAGGGTGGGCGGTTGGTGCAGTGGTTACGCTGGCTCGTCTGGTCTTCCACAAGAGCTTCTCCCAAGAGCAATCGCCCACGTGGTTGCTCAATAAGCGCTTCTAGACATGGCACAGATACGGAGGGCCCTGAGCCGTCGCCCCGTGCCCATGGCGTCTGGGTAAGGAGTGTGTCAGGCCCGGCCCAATCACCAGGACAGAGCAAACAGGCTGCTTTCGGCTTCTCGGTAAATAGGGCAAATGGACTCAACACGAAGTATACGACTCCCTGCTGCTGAGAAGTCCAGTGACCGTCTACACCTCTGAGCAGACGGTCCTTGGGTGTCCAAATCACAAATGTTCCTTATGATTATAGTCCTTCCCCAAGCGTATGTCAGCGTCGCCTTCCTCCCCTGCTCACTGTGGCCTCTTTCCTGCGTTAGCCGGTCCACTCACGGACGAACCTCTCCCTGCGAGCTGCTGCCATTTCTCCCTCCCACTGTCATCTCACTCTCACACGGATGAAGTAGACCCCATTTTCCCAGCCAGCCGCTACAGCCTCCTGATTTTACCCCCTGTTCACTGGCATACATTTTTCTTTCACAAGCCTATTTTGACAAGTGGATTCTGCATGTAGAAAGGAAGCAGAGGATGCAAAGGAGGGAACAGGTAAGTAAACAGGGCTGGGTGCAGATGAAGGAAAGAAGATGGAGTGGGAAGACAGGGCCGCCATGTTGGTAATAGGAAGGCTGAAGACAGGAGGGTGAGACCCAGGCAGGGGGAGAGGGGCCATCCTGCCACACAGCGAGGGCTCGGCCAGAGCCGGGGCAGAGTCAGGTAACGAGGAGTCACTCTGGGAGCTGGTGAAGATCTGGGTAATTCCAGCAACACTCACTGGGACACACGGTCAGCAGCCTCCGCCCTCCCAGCAGGCTGACTACTGAGAGAGAGGAGAGGGAAGAGGAGGAAGACGGGAGAGGAAGAAAGGAAGGAAGGAAGGGAGAGGTAGAGAGGGGAGTAGAGAATAATTCTCAGGGAAGATGTGGAGGGAGAGGGCCTTGTACAACACAGCAGCAAAGCAACGCAACGCTGCACTGTGGAAAACAGCGTGGCGGTTCCTCAAGACATTTCCACAGTCATCAAAGCACCACCCAGTAATGCTGCCTCTGCGTACTGACGGCACAGAACTAAGAACAGACGCCTACCCGTATTCACAGCCGAATTACCCACATTGACGGAAGGTGGGAGCCACCCTGGCACCCCTGGCAGGTGGGTGGTGAGACGCGCGTGGTTTTCACGGAAGGACACACTGAGCTTAGGAGGAAGGGCTGAGATGGGCCCGGCGTGGCCCTGCCGTGACCACGGCTCTTCCCAAGGCACATGGCGCACCGAGGCCAACCCTCGGCCCATGGCGATGGCCGCAGGCTCTGCCACCTGCCCCGAAGCATGGGGCGGGTCATTTTCCTCTGGGATGTTTCCGTGTTTCTTTCCGGCAGCTGTACCATTTGTATGCTGTCGGGAGTGGGTGACCCCAGGTATCAGTGACTTGGAATAAATGGTGACAAATTCGAAGGAGATTTAGGCACTGAAAAAAACCTGTGATTATAAGCGGAGGAGGGGAAAGGCTGGACGTGTAAAACCGGAAGTGGATGGGAGAATTAACGCCGTGCTGGTACTTGATAGACTCTGTAAAAAGGCACCTCACTGCCTTTGTCATTGTCAGTGTGTGTGTGTTTGTGTGTGTGTGTGTGTGTGTGTGTGTGTGTGTGTGTGTGTGTGTTAGGGTTTGAACCCAAGGACTTTGCCCTGAGCTATATCCACAGCCCTTTTAAAACATATTTTGGAGACATCTTTCCCTCACTAAGTTGCCCTCTCTGGGCTTGCATTGGTGATCCTCCTGCTTCAGCCTCCCAGAGTGCTAAAATTACAGGCCTGCACTGCAATCTATGTGCATTTCTCTGGCTGGAAAATCTCAGTGTGACCTTCAGGGAAGCAGGGGGAGGCGCCCTGGGTTATTTCTTTGCAGGGAGTGAGGTGCCCTGTGTATGTTCAGGGACACAGAAGGCAGGAGGCCAGGGTCAACCGTGGCTTCTCCCTCCAGCTCCGACTGTGCCCCCCACCCCCCTGCTTCTGTCCCAGCCCCTCTCTGCAGTGGCAGTCTCCTCTTCCGTCCTCCCATACCCTGGAGCCCACCCGAGCCCCTTCTTTGCTGTCTGACCCGCAGCCATCTGTGCGTGGCTGTGTCCAGGGCCTTCGTGGTCCCGGCGGCTCTTCACTGCAGAAACCACCCATTCCCTGGCCTCTGTCCCCTCCCCTCCCAGCCCTGGTCAGACCCGGCCCTTCCTGCACTGGCGTGCCCGGACTGGCTACATCACTCCTGCGTTCCAGATTCTTCAGCTATTTCCTCGTTTGTGACCACCCCACTGATTGCTCTCTCCCGGAAACAGATGTGTCACCCTCTTGTCCAAAATTCTCAGTGACGCCAGCTCCTAAGGGACACAGGTCTCGGTGACCTCCGCCTCTTCCCCCTGCTCCCCGTCTGTCCCAGCCCTGCTGCTCCTGCGCTTGCCCTGGCCCTCGGCGTTCTCTCCACTCGGGCCCCTTCATCTTCACACCTCGCAGGCTGTCTCTCACCTTCCTCCCTTCCCTGCGCTGACCCTGGGGACATCGAAAGAGAGGCAGGGACTGTGCTCCTCTGTGGTGACTCCCTGTGACCCTGGAGTCCAGCAGCCCACTCCCTGGGGACAGTGTTTGCTCTGCTCTGTTCCTTCACCCCCTGAACCCCAGCTTCCCATCCTGGTCCCCAGAGCCCAGTCTGCCCAGCCCGTGATAGGTACCAAGCCCGTGAACACAGAGAGGACAAGTGACAAGTCCTTCAGGATGCAGGACCCTGCTGTCCAAGCCCCTGCCTCCCTGATTTTCTACTTGGTGCCTGGCAGAAATATGTCAATTAGGAAGAACTTTACTGCGTATTTTGATCAGTTTCCCAAAGAATGTATCTGGAGCTCTGTGTGTGTGTTCTTTGTCAGAAGTGTGTAGTTCAGGCTGGCCTGGAGCTCGAGGCAGTCCTCCTACCTCAGCCTCCTGAGTGCTGGAGATCTGGGGCAGGAAGGTGAAGTGAGCTGGAGCTTGCTGCCGAGGGGCAGCTGTGGCTTTGGCCTGTGGGAGAGAAGGGGCAAGGGGAGGACGATGAAGGCGTGAGCCTCTCACTGTGTGGAATGGCTCTGTCTGGCCCCAGCTCTGGTTACAGGACTGGATGTGGGTATGGAAGTCTCAGGGAAGAGTCCCTTCCGATCCGATAGGCAAGGACGTGGCTCCATTATTGGTCTCCCAGTTTGTTGTTAAATCCCACTAGTTCCGACTCTCAGTTTGGATGATCTGTTGGGTTTTCTTTTTGGTTCTTGTGCCTGAATTCCATGAGGTTTAGGTGGGCGTTTCTGTTCAGTTTGTTAGGTGCTTGGTTAAGTGCATATTTACTTCTAAGCAGTTTTTTCTCCTTGTTCCAAGGGCTCCTTTCTCAAACATCCTGTCTCAGTCTTTGGTTTCTTGCTACCTGTCCATCTCTGATCTCCCACACCTGTGGGCCGGTGGACCTTTTCCTTGGCCTCTCGCACTGTCTCTGCTCCCTGTGAGCCCCTCTGTGGGCTGCACGTGGCCCTGCCTTTCTTGTGGAAGGTTTTCTCCAGTGTCTGGTGCACTTGGTGCCCATCCAGACACTGAACAAGGCGCTGAAAGCTGATGCCCGGGCCTTGCTGCCCAGTGGGCATCGTGGAGAACTGGGCAGTGGTGGGGTTTCTCTGCTGTGAAGCCTCAGACTCAGCACCTGCGGGTCCCAGTCTGCCAAGTGTAGGCCCAGCTGCACTGAGGAGTTGGGCGTGGGCATGGTCATGAGAGAACCGTTCATGAAGTACATCTCTAGGCAGCATCTTTATTTTCATGGCTTTTCATCTCGGCCTGCTCTGTCCAAGTCGAGGCATCTTTCTGGCTCGACTTGATTTCCTAATTTCTCTCTCTGGGTTTGGGGAACATGACCGGAGCCGCGTTCTCAGCCCCTGGAGCTCCCAGTTCGCTCAGGGCACAGGTGCAGGAAGGTTGGGGGAGCTTGTCTACAGCTCAAGAGACACTTGGTGGTCAGTGGCAGGCGTGGAGGGTGGCAAAGCCTGCATGGTCTTGAAACCAACTGTGGGGACTTGTAGTTTTCAAACCTTCCCAGTTCCTTCTTCACTTCCTCAGTGCAGTACATGCTAGGAGCTCAAACATGCCCCCCTCCTGGTGACCCAGTGACCTTGTACCGGCCATGGCAGTGGCCTTTCCCAGCTTGCTTTAGTGGCCCGCTGGGATCTACCCAGGCCATAAGTCTTGCAAAATGTAGGGTAGAAACCAGTGCTAAAACAGGAACAGGGCATCTGTGTGGATACGTTCTCAGCGCTACTGACTTGGATCACAATTGAATTCAGCTGCTGCTGGAACGAGGGAGGGAGGGGAGGTGGAGGCTCTGGGTGGTGCTGTGTGTCTCCAGAGTCGCCTGTTGCAGATCCAGAGTGACCGGCAAAGGCCAGGTCTAATTTACAGGTCACCAGCCTGCCAGAGCACACATGCCTTGTTCTGGGCCAAAGCACTAGTTTAAAAATCACAGCTGAAAGTCAAATCTCTCTTCTGACCTCCCAAGCACTCTTGTCAGCAAGTTTAAATGCCTTTTTCTCATTGTCACTAACATCACAGTGGTGTATTTTATACCCACAGTCTTCCAACAATTTGGCTGAACATTTTGAAAATGAATATCGAGGCCTCTTGCTTGTATATTGTGGACAAAGTTTTTTGAGACTCAGCATTTTCTCATGAGTCCGTAATTGGGAAGCTGCATTGACAGTAACCATTGCAGGCATATGTACCAGCTTTAGCTGCGTCTCACTGTGCTGTGTTATAGACAGACGAGAGAAAGTGCGGAGCTCCGCCGTCAGGAAGTCAGTCTAGGAAAGAAGGCAGGGAGGCCCGTCACCACGCAAGAAGCCGAGCACAGGCCAGAGGGCGTCGAGGCGGCAGCAGTGGCGGAGGGGGCGCCCTGGCCATGGCCCCGAGCTGAAGCTGGACCGGAAGGACCGGCAGAGGGGGTGGATGGCAGCGGTTGGAGCTGCAGCTCATTTTAGACAAAGGAGCTTGGTGTGTGGTGTGTGAAGCTCCGTGGCACGTTGCTCTCCTGGCCTTTGGCCCAGCACCACCCTGTACCTAGGGATGTGGGACAGTAGCTTCTGAAAGTCAAACACAAGCGTGCTTTGAGGGAAGCCTGGCCTCCCACAGCTGCACGTTAATGTGGAGTGGGCCGGGCAGAAAGGGCTCCAGCCTGCTCTCTACCACAGCATCTGAATATTGCCAGATTCCTGAGAAACCGGTCCCTGGAGTCTCCGCAGCTGGGGTGGGTGGAGCCCTGCAGATCGATGCCTGTGGCTGGTCAGGTTGTGCAGGGAACAGGCACGTGGAGGTCACGCGTAGTCCTGTCAGCCCAGCTCTTCCTGAGCTGTCTCCTCCTCACCACAGCAACGCGAAGAACTGAGGCCAGCGGGTGAGGAAGTGCAGCAGACAGAGCCGGTACAAGCATGGCCACCCCCTTTCCAGTCTGTCCTCGCAGCAAATCAGTCTGACTGTGTGCTATAACAGAAGACCACCGACCATGAGGCTTACACACCACAGAAGCTTGTCACTCCCGGTTCGTGCCGCGGGAGGGCCTGCTGCTTGGGTCAGAGGGTGTCTCCGCGCTGGGTCCTCCGCAGCAGGAGGGCAAAGAGGCTCTCTCGGTTTCCTCAATAGTCCCTTCGTGGGGGTTCCAGGCTTATTTCCTATGTAGACACCATCACAGCAGGGCTTGGGATTTAACTGAATTGGGGCCAGGCACTTGTCTCGCAGTTGTGATGCCCCACAACTTCCAGCTGTCAGCCGAGCTGCATTACACTGGCTTGTGGACTCCACGGCACCCGAGGAGGTCATGACTCACTGGACACTGCCCAGGTGTCTTTCCAGCCAGTCAAGTTCATAATCAAGTTTACCCATCACATGCGTCCTAAACACAAGGCATTTGTCGAGGGCTGATTCCACACAGATGGAAGCAGGGTCCTCTCCTCTGCCTGGCACATCTAGGAGGTAAGAGCCTCTCACCAACATTTCCCGAGGAGCGAGAGGAGATGCACCCTGGAGCAGGGGGCAGCGGCCATGGCAGCAGGCTCTGTGCAGGTGGGCTTGGATCAGACACCACAACTCATCGCAGGCTCCCATGTGTGTGCTGAGGGACTGACACTTCGATCATCCGTGGAAGCTCTGCCCAAGCTCCAGGGGACTGGGCACAACACAGCGGTCCATTACACTCTATGCCGTCAACACTGGCTTATTCATACGACCGAATGTTCCCCAGAGAAGAGAGGAATGAGGACAATCATTTCACTATGAAAATGTCCTGAAAAGTTTTACAAAGTGAAAAACTAAGGTGCAGACAGGTATTTTGGAAAAACATTACCTTTGGGTCAGGAAATGGGAGAAATAAAAATGTATGTGCACATTTTATTGTGTGTGTGCCTATTTATGGACCAATACATAGGAATACAATAACACTCTTTTCCTAGTTGGTGGGCATGGGACTGAATGCCTCTAATCCCAGGGCTCTGGAAGGCTAAGGCAGGAAGGACTGCAAACTTAAGCCCAGCCTAGGAAGCATAGAGACTTGCCAAAAGCCTGTTTTAAAAAAAATAAAAAATAGGAGCCAGGGAGTTAGCTCAGTGGTTCCAGCACCTATCTTGCTAGCACAAGGACCCGGGTTTGATTCCCAGATAACTACATACAATACTGGGTGTAGAGACTCATGCCCAGCATCAGTCAGTACCATAGACCACAGTGTTGGGCATGATGGCTCACGCCTGTAATCCCAGCACTCAGGAGGCAGAGGCAAGTGGATTTCTGTGAGGTGAGTTTGAGGCTGAGCTCAGGGCCAGCCTGAACTACGAAGCGAGACCCTGTCTCAAAAACAAAACAACAACAGGGCCGGGGAGTTAGCTCAGTGGTTCCAGTGCCTGTCTTGCAAGTGCAAGGACCTGGGTTCAACCCTGGTAACCATATACAATACTGGGCGAGGAGACTCACGCCCAGCAGCAACCAGTACCACATACCACAATGTCGGGCATGGTGGCTCACACCTGTAATCTCAGCACTTGGGAGGCAGAGGCAGGAGGATTGCTGTGATGTGAGTTTGAGGCTGAGCTCAGGGTCAGCCTGAACCGCAAAGCGAGACCCTGTCTCAAAAAACAAAAAAACAAAAAACAAAAAAACCAACAGCAACAACAAGAAAAACACACAAAAAACCCAAATAAAAAAAATAAAATAAAAATTAAAAAAAGAAAAAGAAAAAAGGCTTGGCTAGAGCCTGATGTGAAGGCCTTGGGTTCAATCTCTAGTATTGTAAACCAAACCAAACCCAACCCAACATAAGCATAAAAAATAGGAAAACATTAATTTCTAGGGGCCAAGGGGCCAAAGGACTGAGTACCAGGTAGATAGAGCTAGTCAGATTTTCCCTCTAACCCTTTATGTATAATTTAACCATTGCTGTCCCTTACACCATGTGTGCCATGGTGAGTTATTGATAAGTTAGTGCCATAAAGCAGCGGAAGCATTTATTCCCCACATCTTTGGAGATCATGATCCTTGCTTGCCTCTTGCAACTTACAGTGGCTGCTGGTGTCCTGGACTTATGGATCTGTCACTCCAACCTCTGCCTCAGTCTCCCTCTCCTTGGCGTCTTGATATCTTCTCCCCATAGCACATCTGTCCTCCGAGGTAGCGCCTGCACAAATCCAGGCTGATTCATTCAAGATGTTTAACCAAGTGCAGTTGCGAGAGTCCTTTCTCAAATGAGGTCTTGCTTTCAAAGTCTGGGTGGACATGAATTTTGCCAGTACTCAGCACACAATTCAAAAGAAAAAAATTGAACATGTAGGTGTGAAATAAAGCAAAGCTGATACTTAAAAACAAACAGAAATAATAATTCTTTCAAAAAGTTATCCTCTCCAGCTTGAGTAACCGTGCAAGTCGGAATGCTGGAAGGGGAGGTCCTGCACATCAGCCCCAAGTACCTGTCCCCAAGGAAGAGGACAGCTGGGGGCAAAGGAGAAGTAGCAATGACCACAGACACAGAGAGACAGCCAGACGGATTTGGGGCCTGTTAACAGCGGTCCATGGAGTCAGTGCCTGTCCTGAGAAGTGGTGCTGTTTGGGGCGATGGTTCTGACACTGTCTTGGTGCAAATGCGCCAAAGCCCATGTGTGTGTGTGTGTGTGTGTGTGTGGGATCATGACATTTAAGAGCAATGACAAGAAAGAAACATTTAGGTATCATCACAGTGTATTCAGGCGGCCACAACAAAATACAGGTGGGACATCTCTTACCTGAAATCAGAAGGCTCTTGGATTTTTTCAGATTTCAATATATTTGCCTACCTGTACGCACATAGTGAGGCATTTTAAGAACAGGAGTTATGTTTAATGTGACATTCATTTGTTTCATACATACGTTATATGCATAGCCTGCAGGGAATTGTATACAATATTTGTAGTGATTTTGTTCATGAAATGAAGTCCACAGTGTGGAGTTTTTACTTGTGGAGTTCCGTCAGCTTGCAGAAAATATTCAATTTTGGCACTCCAAATTTTTTTCCCTTCCCTCCCTCCATCTCCTGCCCCCTTCCATCTCTTGCCCCTCTTCCCTTTTGCAAACGATCTATCTCCCTGTTTCCTGTTATCTATCTTTTATTTTGTGGAGCATTTCAGAGTTTAGATTTTTGGATGAGGAGTGCTCAGCCTGCACTACAGATGGGATGGCTTGGACAACAGAAAGATCCATCCTGGCTCCAGAGGTGGAAGTCACAGGGCCCGGTGCCAGTCCACTTCCTGTGGGGCTCTTTCCTGCCTGTGAAGGGGTCCCGCCTGCTGTGTCTGCACGTGGGGTGGGGTGGGGGGACAGACAGAACTAGCCCTGTGCTGTTGGTTCTCACGAGGCTGCTGTAGCCTTTGGACTTCATTTAACTATAATTACTCCCTGTGCTGACTACAGCAAGGTGAGAACTAGGCCTTCAGTGTGATGGGAGACATGCCTCAGTCCGTGAAACGAAGTATGGGTGTTTGCAACCAAAATTTTACCATTGATAAAGTGAAGAAGTGTGGTGTACCTGTAGTCTCAGTACTTGGGAAGCAGAGGCAAGATTGCTGGAATATGAGATTAGCTTGGGCAATATAGTGAGATTTTATCCCAAACCAAACCAAGAAACCCGAAACATCCAAACAACTGCGACAGAGCTAAGACTCATACCTGGATTCAGGTCAGGCGGAATTTTAGCCGCTTCAGACACAATCATGGGAACCGTCGTGCGTGCCCTCAGTGTCCCAGCTTGGAGTAGGAGAGGGATGTCAAGGCTCACAGGACTCCCGGGCCCTTCCCATCTGCAAAAACAGGTTCTAAGCAGGCTGGAGTCAGGGGCCCCGCCTGTCACCCCAGCCCTGGCCCTTGGTAGTTGCCATCTTTCATCATCTGTGATTTGGGACAGCGCCAGCTGCCTTGGGCTGTCACAGAGTTTAGTGAGTTGAGATCTTCACGGCCTTCATTAGGGGCCGTAGCAAATGCTCATTAAAGCTTGCTGCTGTTATTATCAACCATAAAAACAGGTGCATAGTGAAGTTTTGCAGCTGCTCAGCAAAACTCTCAAAAGGATGATGAAGCATTTTCAAGTGCTGGTTTCCTGAAGGCAGCGCTGTTGGAGTTAGTGACAATAACAAGCTTGGTTTGGCCGAGCACCGAGTGGTCATTCCTCCCTTAGCATTTGCAGTTTATAGTCTAGTAGCAGTATAATTTAGAGGAATTTTTATCTACTTTAAAATTAAATGACTGTGGGGTATGGTGAGGTATCAGTGTAATTCCATACTGTGGACAGAGGAGGCTGTACATGCAAGGGTACAGTATGGGGGAATCTCTGACCTTTCTGTTCAATTTTCATTGCTCTAAGAGAACAAAGTCACCAGGCATGGTAGCAAGCCCAGCACTCGGGAGGCTGACGCAGGAGGATCACCTTAAGTTTGAGGCCAGGCTGGACTACATAGTGAGTTCAAGGCCAGCCTGAACTATATGGCAAGACCCTGTCTCAGGAAAAATAAAAACATCTATTAGAAAACCAGAAAAAAATTAATGAAGAAGAGACACAACCTCTCTTAGAAATTTGTAGCCTGTCCAAATTAAAAAATCATTTGGAAAAAGTAAGAGAAATGAGCCCCATGTGGGAATCCTGAGCCTCCTTATAGGGTCAGACAGTAGTCTCTAAGATGTATTTCCTCACTGGGAGGACAAACGACTCCACATTTTGGTTGCAGATGTCTTTATGTTGGGGCCAAATAATAGCCATGCCATTAACACACTTTATTTTGTCTTTGCAGTGCTGGGGATTGAACCCAGGCGTGCTCTGACCCTGGGCTACCAGCCTTTTTATAAATTTTAGTCTTGAGACACAGTCTTGCTAAGTGGCTGGACTGAAAATTGTGATCCTCTTGCCTCAACTTCCTCTGTAGCTGGAATTACAGGTGTGTACACCATGGCTGGCTACTTCATATTTTTTTAATCTGCATTTTTTTTTTCTTTACTCAGAGCATGCCAAACGCCTTAACCAGGGACTAAGTGTGAGGCCCCAGGAAGGCTGATGCAGGCCGAGCTCTGGAAGGACCTTGCAAGCCAGAGGGAGGAGTTCCTCTGCAATCTTGCAGTCGCGGGGCGGATGTGGAAGTTTTCTGAACTGGACGGTGTATAGATTGCGGTAGGTGGAGCCACTGCTCCTGTCGTGGTTGTCGGTAAACCCCATGTAGGCTGGCCAGGCCAAGGGTTGCAGGCCCAGCTCAGCGAAGACCCCTGGAGAAGGGCAGCCGCTGTGGGTCACCAACTGGGGCTGCGTTCATTGCAAGGAGAGCTGAAGCTGAGGGAAGCGGATGAGTCGAGAGAGCGTCCGAATCCCTTGAAAGAGAGCAGCACAGCTGCCCCCGAGCTCCTACAGTCTGACCTGACTTCATTTAGCGACAAGCGAATGACCTTGGCCATGCGGCCCACTTTCTCTAGGCTTCAGTTTCTTTGTCTATAGGAATAAGAAGAATCAGAATCTGCTTCACTGGATTTTAATGGAGCAACAAGTGTGAAGGGTTTCGCGTTACCTTTGGCTCACAGCAGGCCCTGGAAGGTGAGCGGGCGCCCCCTGGCGGCTTTCCCCACGTGCTTTGTCTATTACTCAGGACGCGGTTCGCAGCTGACACCACATGAGATTCCGCGTTATCAAGGAGGATATATTAGTATTTGCAGGCGCAAAGTCCTCTTGCGCTCCCGTAGCGACAGACAGCGGAGCACTGACTTGAGCGCACTGGCACTGATTACAGGCTTCGGTACCGGAAAGTGCTGCTCGGTCTGGGTCCCTACTCTGAGCTGTAAGGTCTGTGGAACCCCGGCCTCCGGAGGAAATTGCAAACGCCTGAGGCTCCCATGTGCCCATGACTCGCTACTTTTGTCGAGATGCATCTCTGCCCTCGTAAAAGTGCTCCAATAATTGCCCTGTCTGCGCTCAGATAAAACAGTCACGATAGTGAATGTGGCCGCAGCGCTGGCTTCCCGCGGCGTCTCCGCTCTTTCTTCGGAGACAGAGCTGAGAGCGTGTGTATTAAAATATCAGCGTTCACTGCGGAGCCTCTGGCCACCCGCCATCCCTGGCTAGTCCTTTAATGACGGTGTAACTTGAAGGCCTTCTCAGGCTACTAAATACGTAGGCAATAATAAAGCCATTATATGTATTTTTAATTAAAGTTTCCAGAGACAAGCATTCAAAGGAACCATCAATTCTGAGCACCCTCTTTGACGTCCTCCGGGACACGCCCAACGCTTGGGAACATCTTTTTGGGATTTGCTTTCCTAGTTCTTAGCACATTCTTTCTGTATTGGTAAGCCAAAAAAAAAAAAAAAAAAAATCCAAAAATCTTTTTCCTCAGAAGAGTGGATGTGCTTTTGAACAGACATGAAGTTCTCTTAGATTTCATTGAGATAATAATGCCAATTTGGTCCAGAAACAAAAATGTCACGAAAATAACAAGGCTATTTTTTTTTCTTGCCTGGATCAGAGACTGGCTTCAGCCAGCTTCAGGGGAGAACTGAGGGGGTGCACTTTCTATGATGGCGCTGATCTTGTCCAGTGTCCCCCCGGATGACCAGCTTGGTCCAGCTTCCCCAGGACTTTGACCACAAAAATGACCAGAGCCGGGAGCCCATCTGCTTTCTGGGGGTTCTTATGTAAGATGGGTCTCCTTGAACCACACTAATTGACTCTCTCTCTCATTGTCTTTCTCTCTAACAAGATCTTGAAATATTCTTCAGGCTGGCCTTGGATTCACTAGTAACCCTCAAACTTCAAATTCACGGTGATCCTCTTGCCTCAGCCTCCCAAGTGTCAGGGCTACAGTTATGCATCACACACCCAGCACTTTTCTTTTTTCAAAGGACCAATGTTTGGAGTTATTTTATATTGTTCCTGCCTCTTTGTGATGTTAAACACAGCCAACTGAGCCACCATTTGTGACCCTGCAAACGGATTAGGATTTCTGTCCTGTGACTGGCATCTGTCTTGGTCAGGCCCCCTAAGCTGGTCTGACACTCAGGCTCCTACCTTCCCAGTAGGAAAGCAAAGTATCAGTGTAGGGGCCAAGTGCCACTGAGACAATCTCTTAGACATGACATGATCTTAAAGATCAATCAAGAGCGTTATTACTCAGCTGAGGGTCAGCTTCCATGCAGAAGAGGGTGGTGAATTACATTAAGACACAATATTTAAAGGCAAATTCTATTACACCTCCACCTCTTATCAGGTGATTTTTATGCAAGAGCAATTGGTCATTTTACTATTAAAGTATAGAAGTGAGTAGTTACAGAAGCCCATCGCAACAATTAGATCACTGGTTACCATAGAATAGTACATTCTAAAAACATACAGTCTGTGGCTGTGCGTGTTCGTTGGGTGGATAATTCCCAAGAAGACAAGTTCTGGATTCAGAGGGAGGTTACAGGATACAAAGTGGAGATTTTTAACAAAATGCCTGTTTGTCAGGTTGGGTCTCACACAAGTACTGCATTAGAGGACTACATGCAGATGAGACCTCCTGTAGGAGGCCGTGCTCCATTTGGATCCTGAAGGAAGACAGGAAGTGGCTCGAATGGAGACAGAGAGGCAGGAAGACTGGACATGCGGGGCTGAGGAAATCGCCAACCACCCCTTCTGAGGGAGCAGGAAGTGAACCCAAGTGCCAGCCAAACACTGCGCCCCGGCAGGGTCTGCCCGCCACTGCACGTGGAGTGGGGAACTGACTTCAGAAGCAGGATCGGGGACGGCAGTTCTGGAGCTGCCTGTGTCACGCAGGGCGCGCTGGGGCGGTAGAAAGGGTGGCGGTACGTGGCTGACGAGAGGCTCCGATGTCCTCATCAGATATGGTGCCAACTTGGGAAGCCCGGCTTGACTGTTGTGCCCACAGTGCCGGCACTGGCCCTGTTCCGTGTTTATTTCCATGGATTCATCTTCCATCCCCTCCCGCGAATGGCCGTTCTTTGGCGGCGGGATTTTCTTTTGTGCTCTGCTGTCTCTCTGGGGCCAGAGCAGTGCCCGGTATGCAGCAGTGTCAGGTCATCATATGTAGTTGACATGATGTACAGATAAAATCCATAGTGTTTGCACTGACTGTGAAAATCAAATGGTCAGTACAGTTGGCTGGCTTCCATTTTCATTTATAGGTAAATCCTACTTCATTACAAAAAGCCTCCAGCAGAGCTCCAGGATAGAAACTACAGATCTACTCTATTTGTTTATTGATTCATCTCATTATCACATGCTGAGGATGTGCTCCAGCGCTCAGCACCTATAAAATAATTTTTAAAAAAACATAAGTGAGCCAGGCGTGGTGATACATGTCAGCAGTTCTAAATCTTGGGAGGCTGGGGCAGGAGAATTGCAAGGCCTGGACTTCAGAGTGAGGCCTTGGCTCAAAAAAATTTTTTAAAAAAGGAATGAAAGAAAAATAAAAAGAAAAAAAGAAAAAGAGTAGAGCTGGATGTGGTGTTGTACATGTATAATTCCAGTACTTAGGTTGGTGCAGGAGGGTCACCGTGAGTTTGATGCCAGCCTGGGCTATGCAGCAAGACCTTGTCACAACAACAACAAAGAACAAAAATAAATTAGGTCTGAAGGAGAAAGAAAATGGAATAGTGAATAAGATGATTAGGCAGAGCATCAGCATGCAGATGTGAGTGCTATAGTGCAACACTAAGCTTATTTTCAGCTGAGGAACTGAATTCACGATGAGCTTCCCATCAGCCACAGCAGAGAGGGCAACCAGCCAGTGACGAGGTGGACAGGCTTCCTCAGACAAAGACAGGCGGCTCTTCGGGAAAATTTCTACATCTTTATCCTGGGTGCAGGTGACACTGAGGCTCCTGTGTCTGCTGTTGGGTGGAGTGATCGCTTGGTGACCCTGCAGCTGTTTTGGGGAGAGCCCAACCTCAGCTCAGGCTTACCTGAGACAGAAGCTACAGGTCAAGCTGGTGCTCGCCAGGGTGGGTGGGGAGGGGAGAGGTGTGAGCAGCGTGTCCTCTCCTGGCTGCCAGAGCCTCAGCCTCTGGAGCAGACAGCGCCCTGTGGTGCAGAGTGGAGCTTCGTGGACATGGGGCGAAGGTTGTGACACCTGGGCCGCACTTTGCCTCTTTGATTGATCCGAGTCCTGTGAGGCCCGATGAGGTCCTGTGAGTCTGGGTTCAGCTGACGGTGTGTTTTTCAGAGTGAGATGGGGGATAAAGCTGACTTGAGAAATGATTGAAACACCTTTCAGGTATTTCTGATTCCAGCAAAGGATGGTCTTCTTTCAAAGATGTTTAAGATAAATTTTTTTGAAAAAGTAATGTGTCTGCACAATAAAATGAAATTTAAACAAGGCAAGAAGAACAAAAACTGCCCCATTTTTGTGTATTCTTGCAGCCCTATTTATGTTTATACACACAGATAAACACTTTTGTTCAATAAATAAGAATTTATGATGCAAACGTTTCTTTTTTTTCATGTAATAAGTCTTGAGGACATTCCCAAGCAGTTCTTTTTAAGCTGCCTTACTCTTTAACAGTGGAACTGTGGGTCATAAAGAGAATGTGGCTAAGTTCAACTCCCACTGTCCTGCTTGGGGCTTACTGCAGCAACCCTGGCAAACTGCTATTAAAATAGCTCTTCAGAAAATATCCCCGTATGCACTGACTCTGTGTCAGCAAGGGCTGGGGTAGGAAACAGTGCTGAAACTCAGAGATTTCAAGCTAAGAGCTTCTTCTCAGGGACTGCTTTGACAGAGAGGGGTCGGCATGGCTAGCAGATGCTAAGGCCCCGGGACTGACTTGAGGCAGGGAGCTTCGACCCCCCCGGGCGGGGTCTGAAGGGCCAGGGAGGTCCTGCGGCCCAGGAAGGGCCACGAACTCGGAGCTGCACACAGCAGCCCCTTCGTGTCTGTGGGTTCAACATTCACAGGTTTGACTAAACATGAGCCCAAAGTAGTTTTTAGAAAGCAACTCAGCATGCACTGGCTCTTTGTTTGTCATTATTTCTAAAAACAATAGGGTGTGGCTGATATTTCCCCAGAATTTCCATGGCATTAGGTATTATAATTCGTCTCAAGAGGCCTCACAGGTCAGCCATCAGGCATCTGCCCCGCAGGCAACTGGCAGGGCACTTGTGAGTCGGCCCAGGCCCAGAACCTCCCGCAGAAGGTGGAAGCAGGCCTGGGAGAGTGGTGCAGAAAGCGTTTTGGTGTATCTGTGGATTTCTGCTAGAGAACTGCTGGCCAAATGCGCTTTCATTTCTGTTTCTTATGGGCCCTCCCTGCGGATTTTCTCTTTTCTACATCTCCATTTTCTATGGTAAACATTTTCTCTTGGAGTGAGAGCTTGCTTTTGTATTCTTCATGCAGTTCTATTGGCTAAGCTTTCTTCTGGGTTTGCTTGTCTACTGACTTATAATTTTGGAGGAGAGACTGATTGAACCCACAGTCTGAGGTTGACATTTTTGTATTTGTTTTGAGACAGGGTCTTGGTTGGCCTTGAACTCACTATGTAGCCCAGGCCTGCCTCAAAATCACAGCGATCCTCCTGCCTCAGCCTCCGCAGTGCTGGGGTCACAGGTGGGCACCTCACAGCCGCAGCAATTATTTGCTTTTAGCTCCTCTTCTGAGTTTTACTGCTTTTGTTGAGAACCACCTCTCAGTTTTTTTGTTTTTGTCCCCCCCCAGCCCCCCCGTCCCCCGTACTAGGGATCAAACTCAGGAACTCGTGCTCGCCAGGTAGGCATGGTGACATGAGCTACGTCCCTGTCCCTCCACCCCTCAGCTTCCATGCTATCCCACTGAGCTTTCTGTCTGCTCTTAGGCTTTTCTTTTTATATTTGGTTCTTATCAACCTACCAAGTATCTTTGAGAGTTTCTCTTTGCTTTTATCATACTTGGGGGTTGTGAATTTTTGAACCTGGTTTATAATTTATCAGTTTTGGAACATTCTTGTCAATTTCCTTTTAAAATATTCCATTCTGGCTGGGCATGGTGGCTCATGCTTGTGACCCCAGCACTTGGGGGGCAGAGGCAGGAGGATTGCTGTGAGTTTGAAGTTAGTCTGGGCTACATAATGAGCTCGGGGCAGCCTGAACTACAAAGCAAGACCCTGTCTAAAAAAAAAAAAAAAAAGGTCCATCTGTGTCTCCAGTTACATTTGTATTGTTTCTTTTCACTGTGTTATTTTGTCTCATACTCTCTTTTCTGTATTTGCATCTTTTTCTTTCTCTCCCACCAGCCTGGATGCGTTCTTTTGTCATCCATTCACTAATCCATTCTTTTTGGGTACACCTGGTCTTAACTTCATCTATCAGATTCTAAATTTTCACTTGCTGTATTTTTTGAAGCTAGCATCTTGAATTTGATTCAAATATTCTAATTATGTGGTAAAATTATCCTTTTCCAGCTGTTTTACTGAGAATCAGAGAAGATAACATTATCTATTCAAGTTTAAAAATGGAACAATAATAGCTGTCTAAAGTGGCCCCAGTAGCTGAGTCATCTGTAGGTCTGGTTCTGCTGTTTTCCCCTCTTGTCTTTGGTACTGGACTTTGTGTTAACATATTTGGTAATTTTAAAATTAATTATACATAAGAAAAAATGTTGAGGCTCCCAATGATGCTGTTTTCCTCCGGAGATCACTCTCCTCTCCTTAGCCAGCCAGCAGGGTGGGGCAACGGGGACAGAGCCAACTGCAGGCAGGGTAGCAGTTTGGGTAGAACTCTACTCTGGGGGCTCCCAGGACTCCCGTCTGAGAATTTGTGGCATCAAATTTGTGATCCTTTTCTTTTAGTAAGTCTGGAGCTGAAATATTTGTATCCTCACAACTGCAAGACTGTGTATGCCCTTCTTTGACTTTGTGAGGTTTCTGCTTGGCTCAGTGAGATTTGCTTCAAGAATGCAAGGTTGGTTCAACACGTAAAAATCAATCAGTATAATCAGAACATAAAGGAAAGAATGGTCATCTCAGTAGACACAGACTAAGTTAACAGTGTTTCATGGATAAAATGTAACAGTATTTCATGCTAAAACAAAATGAGATTATAATAGAGCTTTTTCTTTTCTTTTCTTTTTTGTTTGATAAAGTCTCCCTATGTAGTTCAGGCTTATAGCAATCCTCCTGCCTCAGCCTCCAAAGTGGTTATAGGCATACACCACCACGCCCCACCACAACAGAACTTCTTTACCCTGAGAAGGGGCATCTATGAAAGACTTGCAGCCTGTGTCAGACATCATGGTGGGGCCTGGATGTTCCTCCCACACTCAGGAACAAGATAAAGATGGCTGTTTGCCACTCATAGTCAACTTCAACCTGGAGATTCTAGCCATAACAATTAAGCAAGAAAAAGAAAGAAGAAATATCCAGACTGGAGTGGAAGAAACAAAACAGTCTCCATGTGAACCTAGAGTCTGTGTAGTCAGTAGTCACCCAGGCCACAGACAGGGGAGTGGGCTGAGAGTGAGTGAGAATATCCTTTGGAGATGACAGAAATGTTCCAAAATTGATAGTTTGCAAATTTATGAATATTCCAACTACCACTGAATCATACACTTCAACTGAGTAAATTATATGGCATGTGAACTACAATAGAAAAAGTACTTTTAAAAAAGATTAAACGGCAATTTTGTGGAAAAATTCTAAAATTAACTGAAGAACAAACAAAAACCTTAAATAGTTGAATAATCCTTAAAGAAATTGGAAAAGTATTTAAAAATCTGTTTTCCTCACCTGCTAGTCTGAGAAAAAGCCAGACTATTTTAGAGTCAATTTGTACAAAACTTTAGAGAGATTCCCTATAACTTGTATTCAGAACACAAAGAAAAATAAATGACATTTTGACTCATTTCAGTTGGTCAGCACCGCTTGATAATGTACTAAAACAAGATGTTGAATGCACAAAGAAAAATGAGAGAAACTATAGGCACAGATGCAAATATCCTAAATAAAATATAATAAACTGAGTCTTCAGTATAGTGAAAAAAAACAAAGTAGAGCTGATTCCAAAGCTTCTTGGATGCTTAACATTGAAACATCTGTTAAA
>PVIR01024927.1:0-25394 GCA_004026965.1 Petromus typicus | reverse complement strand
TGGTAGAGAAACATAATCAAGCGGTAAGCAATGACACCATCAATAATGATGATGTCGTAGGAAAGGCGGGAATTACTGCTGCAGTAGTCCTTGCAAACAAACAAAATTACTCTTAGAACATAAGACTAACCTAAGCCCAGAGGTACTTAAATGATTACTAGCCTGTACTTGTGAAATGACAGGGCAAGTTGGGCGCGGTGGCACACTCGTATAGTCTCAGCGCTCAGGAGGCTGAGGCAGGAGGGTGGCTGCAAGTTCAAGAAGGCCAGCCTAGGGTACATACTGCGTTCAGAAATACCCTGAACTACAAAGTGAAACCCTGTCTTGAATAATTAGCAATTTAGTGAGACTCTGCCTCAGAATAAAAAAATAAAGGTCTGAGGATGTAGCTCAAGGCAAAAGCCCTGGGGTTCAACCCTCCAGTGAGCTTGGCACATGCCTGTAATCCCAAGTGCCTGGCAGACTGAAGCAGGAAGAAATCACAAGTTTGAGGCTAGGCTGTGAAATTTTGCCTGGCATAAGTACAAACTCAATAGATGTTATTACTATTATTGTTACTTTTGATGCTGGGAATTGAACTCAGGACCTTGTGCTTGCCAGGCAGGCATGGTGTCACTGAGCTAAATCCCCAACCCAGATGTTATTATTTAAATCTGTGCTTGTTGTAATTTTATGTTCAGATATGTATTATATCAAGCAAAGTGTTAAATGACAGCAGCAGCTTGTCTTTCTCTTCTTCCTCCCTCCCCCTGCTGGCCTTGAACTCTGTATGTACCACATGAGTTCCTCCTCCTCTTCTTCTTCCTCTTGTCCTTCTGACTCCTTCTCTTCCTCTTCTTCTCCTTCCCTTTCTTCTTTTTTTTTTTTTTTTTTTTTTTTTAGCAAGATAGAATCTTGTTGTGTAGCTCAGGGTGGCCTCAAAGGCGTGACCCTCCTGACTCAGCCTCCTGCGTGCTGGGATTACAAGAGTGCATGACCACACTATGCCAGGCTCTGACCTTTCTACTCTTTCTCTAATGTGGCTCCTTTTACACCACAGAGCTACTAAAGCAAATCTTTTGCAGGCTGGCCTACATTTGAACTAGCCTTTTTCCATTGCCATTAACCAGTGTGAGTTGGGTTTTCTGTTTTGCTACTAAAATCACACTCACCGCCAGAGCTTTTCTGTTGGTTTGTTGGTCTGTTTTAGGTTTTGTGGGATAGGGATCATCATGTAATCATGTAGTGGCAGCTCATCTTGAACTCACACCACACACAGTCTCCTAAGTGCTAGGATTGCAGGTATGTGCCACTGGCTTCTTGTCTACTGATCAAAAAGTCAAGTGATTTTTCACTTTAGCAACCTCTAATTTCTACCAATTCATAATAGCTGCTATAGTTTACAACGAGTTTCTTGTAAGAGCCTTATGCACTCACAGGCCGAGCTGTTTGTTTTTTTGTTTTGTTTTATTTTTCAGTATTGGAAATCAAACTTAGGACCTTGCACTTGCCTGGCAGGTGCTGTGCCACTGAGTTAAATATCCCCCTAAGGCCAGACCTTTGGAAGGTGATAGGATGATGGGTGGGGCTTATAGCTGACTTGCTTCAAGGAGGTGGGGTCACGTCAGACCACTCAGGTCCCCGTGGACCTGGTCTGGAGGGATTATCCCCACCCCTGGCTCCTCCCTTCTGCCCTCTGCTTCTTCCTGGAGACCCTGCTGTGGACTGTTTCTCCTCTGCCTTACTACCTTGCCGTGAAGCTAACATCTAAGTACTGAAACTGCTGCAAACTGTGAGCCAAACTAAACCTTTCCTCTTTAATTCACAGGAGTCAGATGTATTGTCCCCCACTAGCGGTTGCGTATTTCCTCCTGATTTTGCTCAGTGAAGTACTGTAAACTCTTCAGAAATAGGAGAAATATTCAGAAAAACTCATTCAATCTTTTTTATTACTCAGATATGACTTCGCTTATAATATACTTGAGTAGATGTGTTGTTTGAAAATTATTCATAGCTTAAGGTGGAAGACAGGAAAATAGGTTACATAAAATTATGCATTTTACTAGTACCTTTTTTTTCTTTTTCAGTGCTGAGCGTAAAATCCAGATGCTCATGTCTCTTAGGCAAGTGCTGTACCACTGAGTTATACCACTAGCCCAGGACCTTCTTTTTTGAACAGTACAGTCTATTGGTGAAATGCTAATGAACTTCAGAAGAGGCTGGCCAGTGACTGTCATAGCTCATTTTGCATGGCTGTAACAAAGTAGCTGAAACTTGGTAATTTTTTTTCCTGATACTAGGAATTGAACCCAGGGAATGCTGAGCTACATTTCTTGCCCAGAGTATTTTTGCTATTGTTCTTTTGTTTGTTTTTAAAACAGGATCTCACTAAGTTGTACAGTCTGGCCTCAAATTTTCTATCTTCCTGCCTTAGCCTCTTAAGGCACATACTTGGGTGTTATTTATTTAGGTGTTATTTATTTAGTTGTTACGGGGTCTTACTATGTAGTTCTCGCTGGCCTTGAACTAATCATTTAGCCCAGACTGGCCTTGAATTCATGGCGATCCTCCTGCCTCAGCCTTTTGAGTCCTAGGGATTATAGGCCTCTGCCTTCACATCCAACCTCATGACGGGGTAATTTATAAAGAGAGTGGGAAGTCCAAGATCATGGTCTGGTCGGGGCCTTCTCCGCTGTGCTCTGACAGCGGAAGGTCAAGCTGGCCAAATGCCACACAAAGCCTCTCTTAAAGCAAGCTAATCAGGGCTGGAGCTGGAGCTGGAGCTCTGCCTCGGGTGTAGGAGGCTTTGGCTAGCACCGCCATACTGCACTGGAGCGGGCTGGGCTGTAACTCCAGGGAAAAGGGCGGCGCCTGCATGGCCTTAAATTTTAAAGTCTAGCTCTCAATACTACCATATTGGCAACTTCTGGATTTGGGAGGGGAGGAATTTAAACATAAAAAGTTTTTAGTTTGTTTGGAAGCAAAGCAGTGGCAATGTTATAGCAAAAAATACTCCTTTTTTTGGTATGGAGATTGAACTCAGGACCTTGCACTTGCAGGCAGTCGAGGTGCCACTGAAGTACAACCTCAGCCCAAGAAGAGTATTGTTAAATTAACTTTTGCTATTCCAATAAGAAAAAAGTCAAGTTTTGGAGAAAAAGTATTCAAATATTTTTAATGCTCTGCCCAGTGTAAACTCCTTTGTTCTCTGGAAAGGCCTTAATTCGTTGAATTCAATATGGCTTTTTTTCAAAGGCCCTAAGGCTTGAAACCTTAGGAGAGAATGAAAAGAAGTTCTGCCAAAGTAACCCTCGGCTGTCTTTGGTGTGGACTGAGTGTGCCACACCTCTGCCACGTGTGGCCAGGACACTGCCTGCCCAGGCCCGCTGGTCCCAGCTTGACTTGGGACATCATGGCTGTCTGGCCAGGTGAATTCTGGGAGACCGCAGGCTTTGTTTCGGGTCTTTTCAATGTAACTTTTACTTATCACAGCTCATCAGTGGTCTTTTGTTTTACAATTGCAAAAAAATAAGTAGCATGATAAAAATTAATGTGTTTTGATGCTGCAGTCATTTAATACTTAATTCAATATAATACATATATGAATATAAATAAAAATTATGGCGACAGTAGATAAAAATAATAATTTCTGTTGAGTTCTTATGCCATGCAATGATGTATAGTCTTTAAATGAAATTTTAAAATTCATGTCATTTAAAATTCATAATGAATTTTAAAATTTGAATCTAAAAATCAAATTTTGCTTCATCTTTGTGAAAATCATAGCAACAGGGTCAAGGATACAGTTCAGTGGTTGAGCACTTGCCAGCTCTCGTCTGTAGCACTTCCCAGAACGTCCTGACAAGCAGGTCTACGTCACAAGCCTGTAATCCCAGCACTGTGCGAGGCTGAGGCAGGAGCCTCCACAGTCAGCAATTTAGCAAGATCCCATCACAAAATAAATAACTTTAAAATGGACCCAGTGTGTCGATCATTGCGAAGGTCTTGTGTTCAATCTTCAAAAATCTGCAAAACAAAAAAAAAGAAAGATAAAATATAGTTACATATTTTATATTTGCTCAAGAATGATAAACCCTTCTACACTTATCACCCAACATTAGCAAAACTTTCCAATCTAGAAACATGTTTTGAAGTATTGGTAGTAAGAAGGATGATGATAGGATTTATCATATTGAGAGGAAGGAGGGATATATTAATAGATCTGTCCGGACAAATGTGAATAAAGATGCAGTGAGGTACCTGGGGCAGGTGGTCACCTTAGAATAAACTCACTTTTGTAATATGTACGGTATTTAATGATATACTGATGTGTAAGAAGACAGGCCAGAACGGCCCCGTGTGGACAGTGACGCGCACGGTGCTGAATGCTTCCCAGGTTCGTCGTTCCTGGGAGCTGAACGCTCTTGTCCTCGAGGAATTTTTCCCACTCGGAGGCCCCGCCCCTCAGGAACAGGTGCCTGGGGGCCGGAGGCTGGGAGCTCCTTAGATTGGTGGCCTCCCAGGAAGAGATGCACAGCTCACTGTCTCCCCATCCTCAGGGCCCCGAGAAGCCCCAGAGCACTGCTGGGCGGCGGGGGAAGAGTCCTCCAGTGCTGCCGGCAGGGGCGGAGCTGCTGACCTTTAGAGCTGGGGCTGCTGCGTTCAAAGCTCAGGGCTGTTAACACTAAAAGAGCTCCACATCACCTTTTGGTGATTTCCACCTGAGCTGAGAAAAAGACAACCCCCCGCCCCCGTCAGCCAACTGGATGGCACAAGGTGGCATGGTGGCATCCGCTAAGGCAGATGGCGAACGTTTTAGCACTTTCAGCGCTATAAGCAGCCCGCCGCAGCACAGGGGCCGTAAGTTCTCCAGCACCGCTCCCGGAACATTGACTAGATCCTGATCACAGTGCCACTAGTTATGTCTTGCCCCTACTCAGGGGGAGTTTAAAGTTTCGTAACTTGAGGAGTTTAAACCATAATCCTATCTGTAATCAAAGACTGGCAAGGCCTGACTGAATCAAAAGTAAAAATTGAGGATGGGGTGGAGCTCAG
Source organism: Petromus typicus (assembly GCA_004026965.1). Taxonomy (NCBI): domain Eukaryota; kingdom Metazoa; phylum Chordata; class Mammalia; order Rodentia; family Petromuridae; genus Petromus; species Petromus typicus. The sequence goes on along the minus strand of PVIR01024927.1, from coordinate 20,360 downwards.
GGGCAGCGACAGGCTCAAGGCCCTGGATTTGTTTCTCAGCATTACATTTTTTAAAAAAAGAAGAAAACAAAAAGAACAAGTGAAATGAGGTGTTTAATCCAGATTTGCTCTGTGCAGTCAAGGCCCAGCACGGTATGGGGCTGGCTCCTCTGCACCAAGTTGGCTCCTGCGGAGGTTGTGCCCCTAGGGACCTTGCATTGACGCGATAGGCGGACTAGCGGTGTCCTGCGGGGTTTCCCTACCTTTGGAGCAGGAGCAGACCAGTCCCTGCACCCCATACTGGCCCCTGAGGATCCACTCAGAAGACCAAATTCAGAGTTCAAAGCTCTCATGCCTGACCGTTGGGCAATAAAAGAATAGAAAAATGCTTTATAAAAGGTCTCCGACCAGATTTGTATTGTTACATTTCTATTGCTTATCATTTTTGTCAGTAAAAGAAAAACTCCAAACTTGTGCGAAGCAGTTAAGGCAAAATTTCACTTTCTACATTGCAGTGTGTAAAAGGAAGGATACACACTGCTCCTCACTCGCTGGCCTTGCGGCGCGTGAGCGTGTTTCTCAGGCAGGGAGGGAGTGGCCGTGGCTGGCGCGGACACAAATGGAGATCAGTCTTCTAAGGGGAAATTAAAGGCGGTGAACCATTAGCTAAAATCGTGGAGTAGTTTATCCTCATCATGGAGAGAGAGCACTCAACTGATGGACATTTAAGATCCGGCGAGATACACAAAGTAATCAGAATAAAGCTCTCGTGACATCTTTCTGCATTTCTCTGTGGATGACATATTACATCTGTTGAGTTATATGAAGAGCTAAGCACAACCCAATCCAGACATGCACACCTTAATTGAATCACGAATAAGATCTGCTGTGTGGGATGTATATATTCAGCGTTGTACTGGCGTTAAAAGCAAGACATTAATTCTTTTCTATGCCATAAACAAGGAAGGATTGCGAGGGAAAGCTGGGGTAAGGAGAGAGACGAAGCTCTGAATGTAAACACCATGGAACAGCCTAATAACTTAAGCTCTGTGGCAGATGAAGACTTGCTTTTCCACACACAGCTTTCACCGACACACCCCCCCTTCCATTTTATGGCTTTTTGCCATAGCCAGACCCCCCTAAAGTGGCACTGCCAGCAGAACGAAGCCGCCACTGACATAGACAGGACACCCAGAGATCCCTCACTCGGCATGAGTTCCACTTCCTGTCTCCCTAGATGCTGTGTGGTTGTTAGTCCCTGGGCCAAAGCCCATGCTTTCATCGCTGTCCCGTGTGGTTCATGCACTGTCAGACGTGGGTGCAGAGCAGCCTCAGGTTGCCTCCCGCGGGTTGGAGGCTGCCCAGCCGGCTGCGCAGCGCCAACGGGGTGAGCTGCTAGCTGAAAGAACAGCCTTTCTTCTCTTTCTTCCTCATTCCTGTCTTCCTTGCCCTCCTTCCTTCCAAAACTATTCTTAGCTTAACTTTTGGAGCCAGAGACATCAGGAGAGAAGTCAGCTACCTTATGTTAGCAAACCGACAGGTGCTCAGCCTCTGAGGCCTCAGTCCTGGGGCGGCAACATCCCAGACTTTCTCATCAGCTCCTCCTAAAGGTAGATGTTCCGTGAGAAGCTCAGAAAGAGGACTGAGGTGGTTACTGCCTTATCCTCACTGACGGAAGCTGTCAGTTTCTACCATTCCACAGGATTTTCTTTTTATTCACAGGCTGTTTCCTACCTTTCTCTCTCCTCTATTTATTTGCCTAGGTGAGCGTGGTGGTGCATACCTATAATCCCAGCACTCGGGAGGCTGAGGCAGGAGGATCACCATAAACGCAAGGCCAGTCTTGGCTACATAGTGAGTTCAAGGGTAGTCTATACTATATGGCGAGATCCTGTCTCCCTGCAAAAAATTGGTTGTTTCCTTTGCCTGAGGTCCCATGGTTGGAAAATTGTAAATCCTCATGTTTTCCTTTTATTTCCAGGTTTCCTGCTCACCTGGATGGAAATACTATGTACGAACTGACATGAAAGAGCTTCCAGGGCTCAGCAGGCTCATCCCTGGGCCCTCTGTGTCCAAGTCAGTCTGTCTCTGACACAGCTGAAACGTTTCCAGCAATCCTTTGAGAGGAAAATAGAGCCATTTGCTTGATCAGAACTTATATCCACCAAGATCACTAGTGTTTGAATTCCTGCACTTGAATTTAAGCTCCAAGGTCTTAAGTGTGCAAAGCAAGTGCTTGTGGCCAGGTGAACACAACGCATGTGGAGAGAGTGTTTCACCAAATACGGTGTGTGGGATCTCTGCGGCCCTCCCCACAGCCTCCGTGTCTTTAGTAATATCCTTTTTCTTTGTTTACTTTTTTAGATAGGAGCTTGCCTAACAGTGCAGACTGGCCTTGAACTTGCAGGGATCCTTCAGCCTCCTGAGGACTAAGGTTACAGGTGTGTGCCTCCACACCTGGCTTGTAGTATCCCTTATAATTAATTTGAAAATAAAGGAATAGCTGCAGCAGCTTCAATCAATATCTTATTGCATAGTGAACAGGACATAGTAACAGGAGCAAGGCCACCACCCCGTCATGAAAGTCTTGCAGAGTGATTACAGGTCGGGTAATATGTAATCCCCAGCTGGGGCAGTGGTCCTGCGGCTGTTACCCCAACACAGGTGCTTCTGTCTTCATCCTGCTTGCCCTGGACATTCCCTCTGAGATAATGAATTGGGTCTTTGTTTGCTACTAGGTACTGAATTTTTTTTTTCTCCAAGGTGATCAGTAGGACAGCCGATAATAAATGTGGCTACTAAGGCTGCAGATGGTACAGTGCATAAATCTGAGGCAGGTGCTTTCTTCTCAGAAGTTGTCAGCCTGGTCAGTGCGGCAGCCATCCCCCAAATGAAGCGCATGGCAGCCTGTGCCCCTGGATGACGTGGAAGTGTTTGTGTCTGGCTAAGGAAAGGACAAGGCCTCTCATCTGGGTTCAGGACTCAGGTGCCTATTTATGAAGCATTCGACTTGAGACCTAGGTAACCTCCTCATAGGGCAAGCGGGCTTCTATGGAGACAGGATGGTTTGGTCTTAATCCCCCCAAACCTGGCCATGTCATGCTTCGAATAACAGAGAACTTTGCAGTTTTAATTAAGGACTGTGCACATCTTTGATCAGGGATGAAGGAGGAGGTGGGCCGAGATCCCGATCACATGAGCAGGTCCCGTGTCTTCACATGCTTCTATGTATAGGAAGAAGAGGCAGTGACAGAGACACCACACGGGAAGCCGAGGTCAGAGGGGAGCAGCCCCCACCCAGGAGGGCACTTGCACTCTGAAGGATGAGAGAGGCAAGGAAATCAATTCGCTCGGAGCCTCTGGAAGGAACCAGCCCCACTGCAGAGGTGTGATCACCGAAAGTGTAGGAGAAACAATGGTGTTGCCTTCAGACACCAAAGTTGTGGTTATTTGCTACAGCTGCAGTAGAAAAACAGGACAGCACGCAATACCCGCATTAAGAATTACATGGAGGGCCGGGGAGTTAGCTCAGTGGTTCCGGTGCCTGTCTTGCAAGCTCAAGGGCCCGGGTTCGATTCCCCGGTAACCACATAACAATACTGGGCGTGGAGACTCACACCCAGCAGCAACCAGTACCACATACCACAGTGCCGGGCATGGTGGCTCATGCCTGTAATCCCAGCACTCGGGAGGCAGAGGCAGGAGGATTGCTGTAATGTAAGTGAGACCCTGTCTCAAAAAACCTTAAAAAAAAAAAAAAAGAATTACATGGAAAGAATGGTGTGCAGATTTTGCACAGTGCCTGACACTTGGAAAGAGTAGAATAGAGGCTGTTATTCAATTCACAAGGCTTTATTTTTACCCCCTGGACAATATAAAACACAACCACAAGCTGGCATGGTGGTGCAATAAGATGTAGTCTCTGGGAGGCTGAAGCAGGAAGATCACATGTTGAGCATGGCCTGGGAAAATAAATGAGTCTCTCTCTCAAAATAAAAAAAATATACAAAGGCTCAGTAAAAAGGCCATGAGTTTAATCTCAATACTGAAAACAAAGCACAAACCACAACGCCAGATTCTCTCTCCTACCTTGTCTAATTTATACTAAGTAGTGTCAGATAATGGGAAGGTATACCTGGAGACTGGGGCGGGAGGATCACAAATTCAAGGTCCGCCTGAGCAACTTAGTGAGACCATCTCATAAAAAAATAGACAAAAAAAAAAAAGGGAAAGTAGTGTTTGTCTTGACTGCTTCATGCTGCTCAGAATGAGAGGAAAGAAATGTAATGGGCAGGATTAATAAGCCATTGCTGATAATCCTACCATGCCTTCCCAACCCTATTATTTATAAATAAAATATAAACAAAGGATTTGACAGCCCCAGGGAGAGGCTAGAATTGACTGAGCCACACACTTTACCTGATAGCTTGGCACAAGCCCAGGAGGGGGTTTCCCAGACTAGAGGTTACATAACCTGCCTATCTTCACAGAGCTAGTGATAGTAAATCCAAGTTCAAGTAACTACCTCTTCTATTAAGTTCGTAATTTAAAAAGAAACAATTTTTATCTCAAGACACTTGTGTGGTTAAGACGTCATAGTAAAAGCCAGATGTGCTGGTGTCCATCTGTAACCACAGCCCTTGGGCAGCCGAGACAGGAAGATCTTGAGTTGGAGGCCAGCCCGGGTAACACAGAGAGACCCTGTCTCTGTGATAGCTTTATGTGCATAATCCTGTTCCAAGTTTATCATGCAGTGTGATATGGGGAGGGCCACTTTGCTACTTCTACAGGGTGAGGAGGAACAGTGGCAACAGTAATACTAACTCATGCATAACAGGTAATGCTTCAGAATAATAATTTCTGATAAAGCACCTTCCCAGTTTTCAAAGTCCTTTTTAATTTTTTCCCTTTGAAACAGGGGTTCATGAAGCTTTCCAGATATATCTGCAGGAATCTGGTGATGTGAGGACGGAAAGTTCGTCTCCCTTGTGCTGTGAGGAGCTCCTGTTTGCAGATGTGCTGCCCGAGGTCTAAATAACCCACTGGAAACATAGGTGTCTAAAGTCTCACACTGCAGACATGACACTGTTCTCTGGGGCTGACTTCGTGTTCGTGATCTACAAAGTGATTTGCAAAGTCCTTCCAGCAGAGAGTGGCAGGCTGGTACGTGGCCGAGGAAAAGTGTGGGGAGCCTGGAGTTGCTGTGAGGTCAAAGGCCAGATCTCGGGCTCCACCTACAGCTTCCACAGGAGAATGGGGCCACTTCTAAGGAGTCTGGATTAAGTTGTTTTGGAGGTCATTTTATAGCCTACGTAAAACTTAGTCCTTTGTATATAGCTGTAAAGCTACCACATGTTATAATGCTTCTATTTTGTTTTTAGTTGTAATAGTGTAAAAAAGAAAACAGACCGTATTTTCCTTTGAAGTTCTTTGGTACAAATAGTAGTTTCTCTTCTCTCTCCAAATTTGGAAGCCCCAGTTAATTTGTTTCCAGGACTTTTCTTTATGCAGTGTAAATTCATTCTCGATTCCTAGGACAGCTACACCTGCAGCCAGTCTCTTTCCGGGCAGCCGGAGGGGGAGAGGGGTGGAGAGCTGTGGGGGGGTGGGGAGGGAGGGTGGGTGTGGCTGTCAAAGACAAGCCCCTCTACGCGCCACACCCTTGGGGTCCAAGGGTGTTTCCTCCACCTTGAGACAGTGTGTCCCTCCAGCTGCTGTAATTTCTGTCTCAATCGTCCCCTTCTTTCAGCTTGACCTTCTGTCCAAGACAGTCATGTACAAGAGAGACAAATGTAGCTTTATAAACCTAGGAGGCTCGTTTTGTCCCCTAATTTGCCCGCCATATCTAGTATAGAGGCAAAAGAGAATTTCCTCATTATCCTTATGATCTCAGCCCACTGAGCGAGATCAGGTGGGTGAGCCATGATTCATTCTCTCTCTTCCCTAACTCTATCTCTCCCCAGTATTGGGGATACAACCAGGGAGATCTCAAACTTGTAACCTCCGAAGTGGTGGGATTGCTGCATTTTAAGTCCTCTAAACTTCCTGTACTCTAGGCTACTAGGAAGAGTATCATAGCCAGGGCAGTGTCGGGTTCCCAGGTAACAAAAGATAGAAGTGGCCTGCCCAAGAGTGACCCTGAATTTTCAAAGTAGGCCTAGGCCGAGCAGCGTGTGGTGGCACGCGGCTGTAATCTCAGCACTCAGGATGCTAAGGCAGGAGGATCCCTGTGAGTTTGAGGCCAGTCTAGGCTGCATAGAGAGACCTTGTCTCAAAAAACAAAGCAAAACAAAACCACTCAGGAAGAAACAGAATAATAAAAACAAGGATTTGGAGTCTCACTAAGGAAATGAGTCCATTTTGTTATTGAGTTTGTCCAATGACTTGTTACTCCTGACAGAGTAATTTGTTTGAAGCTATTATTGAATCCAAATATTGTTTGGAGGAGTCCTCCACATTCCAACAAAATTTGTCCTGTGAAAGTTTATTCCTTCTGTTTACTAAGATTCCCCCAAGTGAACAATCCTGCTCAAGTCCCAGGTTTCCCCTGAGTAGCTATCAAGGGCCCAAGTTATCCTCAGCAAAGTTTCACATTTGGAAAGAAGTCATAAGAATTAGAATTGTAGTGACAATGTCAGAAGTGACGCTTGCACACTGTCTCAGGTCCCGGCCTGGCACTGGCCTCCACATGCCATGACCTGTGCCCCCCAGAGGGGCAGTGCTCCCAGGATGCTGCCCCACTGCACCTCAACATGAGACGAGACGGAAGACTCTTGGGGTCTCACTGCCGACCACAGCCAGGTGTGTCTGAATGGCTGCTGGTTCGGCAACTTCAAGTTTCCTGTGAAACTGACTTAAAAATGGACTTGAGAGGTTTACCAGGATAGAAAGGACTTCCGAGCACACTTAGGGACCTCTACATTTATGAATTTCCAAGGAGTAAAGATGAGAAAGAAATAAAGCAGCAAATGGAGCTGGAAAATTTCCCAAAAAAGGGAGAAATTGTGCAAATGAGATTCACCAAGCAATCTACAGTGTTTTATATCTCCCCTTTATTCACTTACTAAAGAGGTTTTGAAAGCTGACGTCATCACATAAATAAATGCAATGTTTGAAAAGGAGACCAACAGAGCCTACATCTATGTTCTACCTTTTTCTCCTTTTATGGAAAACAGCACCTAGACTGCAGGAGACAAATTGCAAGCACTGAAAAGGAAAAGGGTGAAAAGAAAGGGTCCATTTCACAAGAATGTCAACAAGAACCAATAAATAACCAGAATACCAGGCAATAAACAGCCGGGCAAAGAGCGCAGAGTTCAGGCCTGCTGCTGCCTTCACCACCTCATCGCTTACTCACTGTAAAGCTACCACATGTTATAACGCTTATAAAGCGAGCCAAGGGGCCTTTGGTACAAGCGAGCGGGAGAATGCTGGACCTGCGGCCTCCGCGGTGGACACCGTGTGTTTTACATATGGAAAACTGTGGAAACAGCAGAGACCACCCAAGGGAAAACAGGCCATTTATTCAGAGCCTGCTGTAGCTCAGGAGTGGGCTGCTCCCTTGTGCTTGGGAGTGTCTCAGAGCCAGAGAAGGGGCTGGGAAGTTCTACAGAAGACAGAAGAAGGCTTTTGGTCACTGGCGCTGGGGGCATAGGGAAGCTGGGGACAGGCCAGCCACAGTGGGCATCTTCTAGAATTGATCTGTGGGTCGGATTTGGCCTTCTCTTATTGGCTGTCAGTCGGAAGGGCGGGCACAAGGCGAGGGAGCCGATAGGTCATGACCCAGTCCTCTCTTTCGGGCGGACTGCTACAAGGGCTGTGGTTTGGCTTCATAGGTTAACTGTAGGCTGGATTAGAGGTCTGTTGTCACACGGTCCAGTCATGGTCCATTTGTACATTTGAGCTTACAGCAGTCACCTGATGTGTCCTAAACCACGTTGTACGGACACATGTCCCTTTGACGCCATTGCAAAGTCGATTTGGAACGCTCTGGCTGTTGTTGCTGCGTCACAAACGTGAGCAGTCCTCGTGCCAGTCTTTCCCTTCAGGAAGTAGAGGGAGCCGGCATTGTGCTTGTCCCTTCGTTAATAGTTACAATCCCTGCTTACCAGTCCTCTGTGCGCTCCAACTGCTAATCCAACGAAGTGGACACAGTGATAAAAGTATTTGCCCAAAGACAAAGTATAAGATCAAACCCAAGGTTCACTTGCAACAGCTTTCCAGCCCCAAGAGGCGAGTCTTGTAGATGTTGGTCTCCCCATGAGAGGCGCACCAGCTACCGGGTTAAGTGGGAGATGCTGGCTGCTGGTTATTTCTTTTTCCTGACTCAGCTGTTTGCGATCAGTGGTGCTGGGGTTGGGGGGTGGGGTGTGTGTGGGGGGGGTGGGGAGAGCTCCGCCCAGGACAGGAGCTCTCCGATGAGCTACGCTTATGAGGCGAGAGGCGCCGGGACACTCCTTAGGACCTCTGTGTCTCAGGGCCCTGTCTGCAGGATGTCACCCCGTCACCCCAAGGCTGGCGTGTCAGAGCGTTACTCTGCATCCTCACACTGATCTTTGGCTTTATTATAATTCTGGTATTGAATATAATGAAGTATGAGCTGCAGAAAATAATTCAGTGTTTTTTTTAATGCAGGATAGAAAATCTTGCAAAAATGTTGAGAACCACAGGAAATGTTTTCCAGATAATTCTATTTGTTTCTTGGCTAATGGGGAGGCCTCAGATGGTTTATTGGTAAGGATAGAAGGGGGAATATTGTTCTCCTCTGTCAGGAGGAGCTGGCTCTGCCACTTTCCCTGGAGAGGAAATTAGACGTGAAGCAGAGGAGAGCCTCTTTAATGATCCGTCACTTTTATTTTGCTACGTGGGTGAGGAAGGGCATTTGCCTCTGTGTGTTTTGGGCCTTAATAACAACTCCATAAAATGACTTTGATCTTTTTTTTTTTTTTTGAGTTTGAGAAGAGGAGCTGGGATTTGATATACCATGAGTATATGCCTAAACACAATTCCTTGGGTAGATAACCATATGGTGGGTTGCTCTTTTTACCTTCAGTGCGACACCTCCCACCCCAACGCTAAACTTTGCAGGGTCTAAGTCGCTAATGTTCTACATTTCATGATTATGTGCCTTATTGCTGGGTCCTCAGGTTAGGCTTTTTAATCATCCACGTTAAAATAACTCAAACATATCATCTTACAGTTCTGCAGTTCTGAAATCTATCAGGGGGTCTCACTGGATTAGAAAAAGTAGCAGGGGCTCTGCTCTCCCTGGACACTCAGAGAAGTCACTTACTGCTTATTCCAGTTGTTGGCGGAACTTGGTTTCATGTGATCTTAGGGCTGAGACTTCTGCTTTCCAGGCTGCTGTCAGCAAAGGGCTCCCCCAGCTTCAGGGACCCCATATTCCTTGGCCCCTGGCCCCCTTCCTGCCTCTTCAGAACCAGCCTCAGCAGGCCAAGTTCTGTCTTGCTCTCTATTCTTCTGTGCCTGCGTTTCTCTTGCAGCCTCTCTCCGCTGCAGCTGGAGGAGTCTCAGTTTGATGACTTCATGCGAGTGACCTCAGCTACTTGTCCAGATCACCTTCCTATCTCTGGAGTTCTAACCTTAGCCACACTTAGAAAGTCTTTCAGTATTAGGACACAGGCATCTTTGGACGTTCTTATTCCACTTACCACAGGAGTTTTTTGTTTTTTTAATGTCTTATGTATTATATTCAGTTCGTACTATCTTCATTCTCAGAATGCTCTTCTTTTGTATAGCACCCTATTTTTGTTTCATGTTTTGAATATCTTTTTTTTTTTGCCTCTTGGGACTGAGCCTGAGCTATATTCCCACCAATGAATATCTATTTATTTCTCTGAATATGATAATGATAGCTTCAAAAAGCTATCATTGTTTTCTTTCCTAGTAAGGTAGTTACCTGGTTTTTGTTGTTATTTTGATCTCTTCCATTCTGGTACTTCCATTCTGGTACTGTTGGTTCACAACTGTGAGCCATAGACCTTCAGCAGCTGATCCATCCTTCTGGGTACCTGAGTGAGACCTGGACACTGTAAGCTTGAGGTCATGTGACCTGGTTCATCCAATTTCGATCTTCTTAGTTCATTTCTCCTCGGCGGGTCAAATCCATGAGAGAAGATCTTACTCAAGCGCCTGTCTTCAGGGTCTTGGGCTGGCTGTTTGCACTCTGGGAAGACGGGAGATCTTAGTATTTATAATGTGCACTGCTAATGGATTTCTCTGTTTGGAGTAGGATATATTGTCCCTTGAATGTATTTACTGTGTTCTCATCGAGAGACTTGATTGCTTAGTTTCTTCCTGCAGAAAAATCTCCCGTTTTCTCTTTTTCAGAGGAGAGGGAAGGAACTAAAACCTAACTCTTCAGGGCTGGGGATTTAGCTCAGTGGTTCCTGCTCCTGTCTTGCAAGCGCAAGGACCCGGGTTCCATCCCGGTTAACCACAAACCATACTGAGTGTGGAGACTCATGCCCAGCGGCAACCAATACCACATACCACAGTGCCTGACGTGGTGGCTCACGCCTGTCATCCCAGCACTCGGGAGGCAAAGGCAGGAGGATTGCTGTGATGTGAGTTTGAGACTGAGCTCAGGGCCAGCCTGAACCACAAAGTGAGACCCTCTGTCAAAAAAACCTAACTCCTCCCTAAGCAGACATTCAGCCCATCCTCCTATATTTGACTATTACTTTCCTTCTGAATCCACAGATGTTTGATGCCAGGCCCTTAGTTTCTTGGAAGTTCTCCATCTTAATTAGGCTCTTCTTGGCTTCCTTCACCATTAAGTTAGATCTTGGCTTTTTCAGATCTGCCAGATTAATTATCAATATGTAGCCTCTCACATTCTCTTTGTCTTTGTAGATTTGTCCCTTTAAGTATAATTCTGATAGCACTGGGATAGAGGAAGGGTGACTAAAAATCACTAAACTATCCACTTCAAAAGGGCAAGTTTATGTTTGTATATATTATATATAATAAAATACATTTTAGAAATGAGGGAATATGGGTCAGGGATTTAGCTCAGTGGTTCGGGCGACTGCCTTGCAAGTTCAGGGTCCCAAGTTTGATCACCTGTAACCACATATCATAATCCCAGGTGTGGTGACTGACACCCACCAACAATCAGTACCACATACCACAATGCCAGGTGTGGTGGCTCACGCCTGGAATCCCAGCACTCGGGAGGCAGAGGAAGGAGGATTGCTGTGAATTCAAGGCTCGCCTGGGCTACATAGTGAGCTCAGGGCCAGCCTGAACTAAAAAGTGAGACCCTGTCAAAAAAAAAAAGAAATGAATGAATATATACTGAAAGCTGTTTTTAGAGACGTGGACAGTGTACCAGAAGAGCTTATGTAAGAATTCCAGGCCTGGTGATGGTGTGCGACACCGCTACAACCCTTTCCAGCAGTGAATTGTATCTGGCCTTGCATTGCTGCATTGTAGAGATCGTGGGCTCCTCAGTTCTGCCCCAGGGATCTTGTGTCCTAGCTAAATCCCTGTCTCTTCAGGGGGCACACTATCCAACACCCACAACTTAACAAAGGAAGATTTCTTCTCACAGTTTCAGTCCATAGCCAAATGGAAGCAGGGCAGAAACAGCAGGGCGGAAGGGCCTGCACTAAGAAAAGCTGCTCACAGCATGGCAATCAGGAAACAGAGCGCAGAAGAGGGGAAGAAGGAGATGGACCTTCCGGCCCCTGCTCCTTGGTACTAGACTCATTCTGCCACCTAAGAGCACATTTAGCTACATTTATCAGGGATTAATCTACTGAGGAGTACGTCCTCGCCCCTATTTATGTACCTTTCAGAAGCTTCACCGATGAACATAGGAGGCTTTGGGGGGAACAGCCTGGATCTGAACCCTAACACGAGGTTACCCTGTTTCTGCAAGAGGCACATGTAGAGCTCTAGAAAACCAACTGTCCTTGTGCAGAGAAAATTGCCTGGGAGACACTGAGTCAAACAGCAGTTTACACACTTAAAAATATTACTTATCACTTAATTGTTGAATACGAATACACTCCAGGCCATTTCTACCCTAGGATCGATGGAAAACTGAAAACACAGCGAGGGCCGTGACTACAGGAAGAGAAAGGTCTGCATCCCTCCTGCACTCTCAGCTCTTATGATGTAATTTGATAAATACTAGGATTTGGTGGCTTTCCTACAAAGGAGATTAAGTGGTCTATGGCTTTTCTTAACATAGCCCAAATCAATAACATGCAATTGCTTCTTGTTAATGTTTATGAATTTACATGTCCAACTTCCATTAGTGTTAAGTACTCTTTCCTGCCAATATCCATTTCTGCACATTTTAAGTTGTTTATTTCATGTGCACAATCTTTTACCTAGCTAAGAAAGTAAAAAGATAGCTATAATATTTTTAAAGCAATTAAGTGTTAATTCCTTGACATTTTATTGAGTTTTCTCCCAAATTTGTTCTTAACTTCTTGGACCTTCCAACCCTTAATTCTTTGTTTTCATAGTTTAGAGTCTACATTTCTCCTGGGTGATAATTTTTCAAAACTGAGGGATCGTATTTTTTTGATTTGACTAGTTGTTAAGTCAGAATTGTCCATGGACACAAATAGGGTCATGGTTAGCAAATACAAATACAAGATGCTGGGCCAGGGATTTAGCTCAGTAGTTTCAGTGCTTGCCTTGCAAGTGAAAGGGCCCTAGTTCCATCCCCAGTAACCACATCCAATGATGCCAGGCGTGGAGACTCACACCCACCAGCAGTCAGTATCACATACCACAATGCTGGGCATGGTGGCTCATGCCTGCAGTCCTAGCACTGGGGAGGCAGAGGCAGGAAGATTTCTGTGAGTTCAAGGCTTGCCTAGACTACATAGTGAGCTCAGGGCCAGCTTGAACTACAAAGCAAGACCCTGTCTCTAAAAAAAAAAAAAGAAGATGTTTAAGAATTTCAGCTAAATAAAATATTTTTTGGCTGAGGATTTAGCTCAGTGGCACAGCACCTACCTGACAAGCATGAGGTTCTGAGTTCAATCTTGTGTAGGAAAAAAAAAAAGTATTTAAAAGTATAAGGATGTTATAAATATTGTTATGGGGCACACTTAAATTAAAAATTACTTATTTATCTGAAATTGAAATTGAAGTGGGTACTTTATCTTTCTCATAACTGTAGATCCTGGGTACTGGGGGTATCTGTCCTGAGCCCTGGGTTCTAGAGACAGCCGACCAATGCCTCTCCTTGGGGAAGGGGCCCCTGGCACCACATGAACATCTCAGCTTACGTCTGCGATTCTTAAATCTGAGAATCTTCTGTCAGGGCCTTTGACCTTTGGCCCATGATGATAACAAGAGTCACCCTGGGCTGCAGGTGTGGTTAAAGGACAGTGTGGCTGAGATGCATGTGTCACTAGCCTTTTTCAACAACAGGGGTGGCTGCTTTAATCAATAGCAGTGCATTTGCCTCTATCCATTGCCTATAGGAGAAGTCTCAATACATTTCTTAAGGAAATCTCACCAAAGGATGAGTATTTGGATAAATGAACAAACTAAGATCCAGGTCACTATTAGCAACAGTAACGTTACCACAAAGTAAGTGTAGCTCTTCTTCTGAGCCTTTTAAGTGCGGTTCAGCTAAACGCACCCAGGTGCTCTAAGTGCTCCGCGCTCTCTAGAGATGCCTCAGAAGCCTGAAACAGAAGCTCCATTCATCTCAGATTAATGCGGCACAGTTTATGTGCAGATTCTGTTTGTCAGGGGAAAAAAAAAAAAACAAGTAGAAGGTAGAGAAAAGCAGGCCTTTGTGGCAATGTGTACCGTTCTGTTCATAGTTTGCAAAGAACTTATTTAACCTCACAGAGAAAATTAAGTAACTGTTTCCTTAAGGCTCAGCATTGCATGAACCTGTCTATGTGGGTACTTGCCAGGAGAGGGTTTAAAAGCTGTGTGTTGTGGTAGTTAAGGCTGCATTTGGCTGCGTGACAGGTTCCCAATTACAGTGGTTTTAGAAAGTCAGGCATAGCTGGGTGTGGTAGTGCAGTAATTCCAGTATTCTGATAGGTGAGGAGGAAGATCGCAAATTGTAGATCAACAATAAGGCTGGGGGTGTAATTCAGTGCCAAAGCCGAGTTCAACCCCCAGTACCACAAAAGGGAGGGGCAGATACTTATTTTATCTCCTTGAGAGGCAGTGTGTGATGTCACTGAATACCCACATTTCTGTCCTCCTGCTCAGCCTGCCACCCCTGGTGTGGGTTTTCTTCCTGTTTGCAAGCAAGCCACTGCCACTCTAGCCAAGAAGGGAAAAATAATGTTGCCAAGTCAGTCTTTTTAAATGACTTCTTGGGGATCCCAAGCTGCACACTTTGCTCCTACTTGTCACCAAGGAACTACCCTAGCTGCAAAGGAGTCCGAAGTGGAAGCCTTTCAACTAAGCATGCTGCTCTCCCAAACAATATTTGGGTTCTCTGAAGGAGGAAGATGAGAAAGCCACCGCAGGTGAACAAGTGTAGAAATTCTTCAAAAGACAAGGCATATACATTAAACTCATCACCATACAGAACAGAATAAGGACAAAAATGCAGCTTAGGGAAGCTATTCACTTAGCAGTGTGAGACCCGGAGTTTGGCCCCCAGCACCGCCATAAGCAAGGAGACATTTCTACCTATATTCACTTTCAAGTGCTATTTATTTATCTCCAAATTATAGAGACAAATATTCTTTCCAGATATCTGTCTCCGTACAATAGGTACAAGTATCAGCTGATCAAAAATTCTTTATCACATGACAGAATTCCTTTTTTTGTTTGTTTTCTTGAGACAGACTCTTGCTCTATAGTTCAGGCTGGCATTGAACTCATTATGTAGCCCAGAATAGCTCTGAATTTATGGCAATCCTCCTACCTCAGTCTCCTAAGTGCTAGGGTTACTGGTGTGGTATCACAATACAAAGCTTTTAAAAAAAATTAGTAAAAAAAATTTACTATCACACTTCTTTAGTACAAACACTGGACTGTTAACAGATACAATATACTTTGATTTAAATTTAAACTTAAAAGCTAAGTTAAAATTATCAGAGTTCATGTGTGTTAGCTTTCTGTTTCTACAACCAAAATAACCAAGATAATCAGTTTATAAAGAAGAAAGGGTTAAGGCCGAGGAGTTAGCTCAGTGGTTCCAGCGCCTGTCTTGCAAGCGCAAGGGCCCGGATTTGATCCCTAGTAACCACATACAATACTGGATGTAGAGACTCATGTCCAGCAGCAACCAGTACCACATACCACCGTGCCAGGCGTGGTGGTTCATGCCTGTAATCCCAGCACTCAGGAGGCAGAGGCAGGAGGATTGCTGTGATTTGAGTTTGAGGCTGAGCTTGGGGCCAGCCTGAACTATAAAGTGAGACCCTGTCTCAAAAACAAAAACAAAAACAAAAAAAAAAACCCTAAAAAAAAAAAAAAGAAGAAAGGTTTATTGAGGCTCATAGTTTTGCAGGTTGCACTCCGTGAACAATAGGCCTCATTGCTTTGGGCCTGCCGAGGTGGAAGATCATGAAGTGTGTGGCTGAGCAAAACAGCTCCGCTCAGGTCCAGGAAGCAAAGCCCACAAGAGGCCCAGGTTCCACTCTGCTCTTAAAAGGGCAGACTCCCCAGGGATCCAAACACTTTGCTGACCCGGTCCCTTGAAGTTCCAGGACCTCCACACAGCACCGCCCCCGGGGAACCAGCCATTAACGCACGGACATCCAAGATCCAAACGGTCCCGCACACAGCATAACTAGAGGGCTACAGAGGCGATTAAAGCGGGACTGCCTTCCCTGAGCTTGTCACACCTGGGGGCCATGAAACTGGTACATCCCGAGCAGGTCAGACCCAGGTGACTGCCAGGGCTGTGTGGCACAAGAGCCAGGCAGTGAGTCAGGGTGACAGCCAGTAGGGCGAGCAGAATAGATCTGGCAAGAGAGGACCTTGGAAATGCCCTGCCTACAGCATGACAATAGTCACTTCCGGTAACTATGAGTGATTTAAAAACGTAATAAAAGCCCAGCTCAGGTACAGCGATCACGACTGAAGGCCAAGCCGGGCTCTATACTCAACACAGGAAGCAAGCCCCTCGCTTGAGATGGCAGATGGTGAATGAAACTGAGTTTCCCCTGAGGACCCCACTCAGCAAAAGGCCTTCAGCGAGACTATTGTGAATGATTGAAAGTAGCGTTACAGGCATTCATTCCGTCAATGGCCAGGAAGCCTCAACAAAGATCTCTTCGCATTTCTTGCTGGTCATCAATTTCATTAGGTTTAATTCATGTCAGTGTTGTTCTCAGTCCTGAACTCAAAGCACACGGAAATCATTCTCATTTCTAACCTAAAAATTTCATACTTCGTATGAAAAGACAGGACTATTTCCCAAGAGACTGTCCTTTTCCCTACTGCTGGTGTCTGACCTATGTGAGAAGCTATCCTATGGTGCTGAATACCACTCGAAGGGGTAAAAACAGCTCCTGGGCTTTGCAAATAGCCTCGCCGCGCTTCCACTCCATCAGCACCTGAGAGCAGGTGCTCGCGGAGGCGGAGATGAGGCACCTCCAAAGCCGGAGAAACTTTTTCGATTTTATGGCAAACTTGACGTAGAAAGCCGGAGCGACCCCGCACAGGCGCCGTCTAAGGCGCCCCTCCCGGCCGCCCTTCCGCGCCTACGTGGCGGGTGCGCAGGTCGCGGGTCAGGTGGTCGGTGACGCCCGCCGCCGCCGGGGGTGGGGACTCGCGGGCCGGGCGGGCGGGTGCGGAGGACGCGGCAGGCGGGGCCGGGCGGCAGGCGGAGCTCGGGCGGCGGCGCCGGCGGTGGCGGCGGCTGGCGCTGAGGACGCGGGCGGCGGAGACATGGACCGCGGCGAGCGAGGTGCGCGGGGCGTGGGTCCAGGGCCGGGTCCAGGGCCAGGACCAGGCAGGTGCGACCTCTCCGGGTCGCGCCTAAGTCGCGTCTTCGCGGTGGGCCCCGGAGTCCGGGGCGGCCGAGCGGCAGGGAGCGGCCGAGGGGGCCTTGGGCGTGCGCGCGTGTGCGTGTGCGCCGGAGCGAGGGCGCAGCGCGAGGGTGCGGCGCCCGGTCCTCTGGGCGCCTCCACTAAGGCGCAAGCCCTCGTCCTCGGAGGGACCTGCACTCAGCACTCGCGCTCTCGCGGCGGGGCGGCGGGGCTGCGGGGTGTTGGGTCGTCGGGTCGTCGCGTGCCCCTGGTGGTTTTGGGTGTAGATCTGGAACGTATCAAGTGTCCTCGGATTGCAGAGCGGAGCAGATGGTTTCAGATGGGGGAAGGGAGCTTTCGCAGGAAGGGTTTTCTTTTACCTATCAACATGAAATCCCCCAACACAAAACCCTTAGTTTACCATGGCTACGTGTCTTAAGAGTGTAACTCGAGTGAATTTTCCCCGACTAGCATCGTTGTGTGAGATGTATCAATAGTGGGGCATGGTGTTAAGATTTAAATATTGCTTTCTCTTGGAGATCTCTCTTGATAATAGACTAGTGGTTGCAACACTGATGTCTTTGGCGAGCTTAAAAAAATATTTATCGATATATCTATAAATATGCTAATAAAAAATAACTGTAACATTTGGGACATGGCAGATAGGAATCAGTCTTCTTTTGAGCCCTGACATAACTTTTAATTTTTTGTATACTGTCTTCCAGTGTTTGCCTTCATGTGTGAGTTTTTATGTAAATAAGGCATACTCTGTAGTACTGTGTTTTACTCTTTTTTTGGTTTTTGAAATAGTCTTATTATGTAATTTCAGGCTGACCTCGAACTCACTGTGTAGCCCAGACTGGCCTCGAATTTGCAGTGATCCTCTTGTGTTAACCTCCCTCCTTCCCCACTGTGCTGGTCACCAGGCCCAGCTATATTATATTTTACTTTTGAAAAAGTCTTTGGAACCGCCCAGTCCTTCCTGTATCCACACCTCTTAAAAGTAATTCTACACTTAGCCTGAGTGCTTGTAAACCTCATCTACAATACATACTGTATGCGCATGTACTTGTTTATCTATATGCATATCCATGTATACACACACATTTTTGAACAGCATTCCAGTTCCTTGATCTTAGAAACATATATTCAGTCTTTGACTGTTAGGATTGGTTGGGTAACAGGGTGATGTGCACAGAGTTGACTCTTGGATGAGTTAGCAAGCTCCTTAGAGGTCTTGTGTGTGTTGTCAGAAGACTTCAGTACCTGTGACATTTTGGTTTGCCAGTACACGTGGCGTTTTTTTTTTTTTTTTTTCTTGGAGTACCAGGTGTTGGACTCAGGCTCTTGTGCAGGGTTGCTGGTACCACTTGAGTTATATCCCAGGCCCCACGTGGAACTAGTTTCTTTAGTGTCTTCCCCCTTCAGTGCCAGGTTAACCCAGGGACTCGAATGTGCTAGGTGAGTCCTCTGCCTGGACTACATCCTTTAGTCCTTCAAGTGTGTTAGTCTAAGACATTTTTATTCATTCCTTGGCATGTAAGGCGAGTCTCTCTGTAACCTTGTGGTGCTTTCTTTGGTCATGGTATCGCACTGTCTTGATGTATTGCGCTGTCTTGAGTCCTTGCTTTTATCAGTGCCTCCTGGAGTGGGCATGGAAGACCACCCCCCAGCTGGGAGAGGAGCAGCAGGACCTGGGAAAGGAATAGCCTTGTTGAGCTGACCTGCGCCTTTCCTTCCGCTCTGACTTCTGTCTGAGGCTTCCCAGCTGCATGTTTCGTGGGTGTGCAGTGGGTTCCCAGTGTGTGTTGAGTGGCAAAGAGGGAAGGGAAAATGCCCGAGGGCAGATTCCAGCTGCTGAACCTGTCTTTGCAAGTCAGCATCTTGCTTCCCATTTTCTCCAGTGTCTTTTCCCCTCTCTGTTCTTGAGGAGAACTCTGTGGTTAGGCAGAGTTGCTGATAAGGCCTTGCCGACCGGGTGTTTAGCTCTGTGATCTAGCACAGTGGCTGGGTCTGTCTTCAGCGCATATGTAGTAACTTCCTGGGTAAAGTGCACAAGTGACTTCAAGACTAAAGTAGTTTTAAACTCACGCTTACTGGCAAGCTGTATTCGTGTATACAGTTCTGCGGTTGTGTTTTGAGTTGTGACCTTTGCAAACTATTATGTGCTAAATCACAAACTTAGGATTTAATTTTATTATTATTATTATTATTATTTTTTTTTTTGAGACAGGGTCTTGCTTTTGTGGTTCAGGCTGGCCCTGAGCTCAGCCTCAAACTCACGTCACAGTAATCCTCCTGCCTCTGCCTCCCGAGTGCTGGGATTACACGGGTGAACTACCACGCCTGGCACTGTGGTATGCAGTACTGGTTGCTGCTGGGCGTGAGTCTCCACACCCAGTATTGCATGTGGTTAACCGGGGATCGAACCTGGGCCCTTGCGCTTGCAAGACAGGTGCCGGAACCACTGAGCTAAATCCCTGGCCCAGGATTTAATTTTATAAGCGTGGCATTTTTTCTTTTACATTCGTCCTTTAAATAACACACTCTATTTGCGAAATTAAATACCTTGTCTTACATGTAATTCTATCTTGAAAATGCCTCCTTTAACCTTCTATGAAGGTGTCCAAATCTTTACTACTGGCTTTCTTAACAGAGCTCTAACGTTTAAAAATGAAAGGTTTACCTTGTGTGTTCATTCATGGGTTTTTTAATGCTCCGATTCCATCTTCTTTCCGCTTTCTCTTGCATCCTTAATACATCTGTAACCCTGGTACTTTAGGAATTCAATAAACATTCAGTGATGTAAAACACCTTAAACCACATAATGCCTTTCAAGAGTTTCCAAGTATTAATCTAAGTGCAGTGCACTTAATGCATGCGGTATTTCCTACTTTGCAATAGCTGTGTGACTTGCTGTGACAGAGCATACGCAGTGTTAAAAGCCCTCCTGCCTCCTCTTATGGGCCTGAATAAATATTTATATGCAAGCTCTCTCTTATAGAGTAATGACCTTAAGCTTAGCCCTGGTAGCCTGAAGTGACCACCTTCTCACTACTAAGCATTTTATTAGTTTGAATTAAGAAAAACAAACAAACATTATTTCAGGAGGAAGAGGAAAGGTTGAGGGGCCTAAACCTGCAGTGAAGACTGACTGCTGGGCAGGAGTAGATATAATCACGTCATTGTGTGTTCAGTGTTGTAATTATGCCTCAGAAATGATGAGAATGTGGCATATCATTTATTTAAAAGTAAAGATGACAGAGAGGACCTGGGTGACAGTTTTGAGGGTCAGCGCACAGGGCCCTGGGCTTGATCTGCTCAGGCTGTTCATTTCTTTGGCCCACACTCTGTTTTGCAGATGGTGCTAATTCTTTGTTAGCTGTCCTTCACTTCCTGCATTTATTTTTATGTAGCTGCCTGCCTGGTCCCTGGGGG
>PVIR01024926.1:0-25431 GCA_004026965.1 Petromus typicus | reverse complement strand
GTGGAGGAGGGGAGTCAGTGCGGGGGAGGGGCGTGGGGAGAGAAGTCAGGGGCGGGGGGAGGGGAGTCAGAGGGGGGCGGGGGAGGGGAGTCAGAGCGTTGGGGGGGGTCAGAGCGGGGGAGGGGAGGGCCCAGAGGCACGGAGCCCTGGTCAGCCCCTTTCCCGTCAGTGAGACACAGCGCTCCACACCAACACTTTAAAGGAGGGAAGGCTTTAACTCATGGTTTCGGGGGATTGAGCCTGTGACCATTAGCTCCAAGGCAGAAACAACATGGTAGATGGATGTGGTAGAGTAAAGATGTTGGTTCATGGCGGCAGAGAGTACCTGGTAAGGGACGCCGTACAGTACTTGAGGTCACAGTTCCATGACCCACCCGGACCCCTTGGAGTGTGCTCATCAGTCCCCCGAGTGGCTCCCAGACCTGTCAAGCTAACAAGCATACCTCCACCCCCACCTCCAAGACCACAAGGCTTTGCATTTTGCGCGGTGCTTACACCAGGTCCCTGAGGATCGCGGATGCCTGTTATTGTCACGATGGCTGTAGAGGTGAAGGCAGGAAAGTTCCGAGAGGCTTAAGGGACTGGCCCAGGCAGCCCTCCCACTGCAGAAGGCCCAGGCCTCATGAGCCAGAGGCTGAGTGCAGGCTTTGAAATGGGCCACAGGTGGAGATTCTCGGCTGAGAAGAGAAGCCACTTAGCAGGAGAAGCCATGGACACAACGGGAGGCAATGGCGGAGAACAGCAAAGAGCACTGGGATCAGCTCCAAGGCTGGCAGAGAAAAGGAGGCTGAGCAGTCACCATAGTGGGTAACAGGCCACCTGCGATGCCAGTCCAGGGAAGCGGTCACGGGGCAGGGCCAAGGGCACCACGTCCTGAGACAGTACCTTGACCAACCTTGTGCTGGCCAGTGGGCAGGGAGGCCAGGATGACCTGCTGATCAGAGACTTTCTAGTGTCAGTCCATCATCAGGAGAATTAATTTAGTCCAAATAAAATCCACGTTTATTGCAAGGTTGATTATTATCTATGTTCCCCACACTCCAAAATAAGCAGCTGGCTATCCTGACTATTTTTCAAATATGCTTAGCAATGACACGAGCAAGAAATCATTTGACACTCTGACCTGGTCCGCATATGTACACACGTGATGCATGCACGCACCCTCCTGGTCCTGGGAATGGCCCTTGCTCACCAGGACTCTCATTAAGGTTCACACTCATTTTCTCTTTTCTTGTCTTCTCCTGGCCTCTGCCTCCTTTCCCTTCACTCTATTTGATTAAAAAAGAAATGCTTTAAATTGATCTTGCCCCTCACTGGTGGGTCTTGACCTGTGGCTGGCAACACCAGTCTGATGAACTGCACACAATCCCCTGGCTGCCTCCCTTCTACTAATCCGCATGTGGAAGATATGGCCTCTGTCATATGTTGAGGGCCGGCGAGGTCTCCTGAAAGCACTAAAGAGAAAATAGCTCATCACTGCTGCTTCTCATAGCCAGAGATGCAATTGATATTTATTGGAGAGGCCATCCATTCTCTGGTGTGGGTTCAGCTCTTCCTGTAAAATATCTGAACAGGGACATTGGGGACGGTCATTAGAGCCTCCTGTGGCCATGGGCTTGGCACTTGGCTAGGCATTAGTCTAGCTTTATCTCATTTATCCTTTGCCACAAGCCTGCAAGGTCAACATCATTAGTCCCATTTTGCAGATGAAAGAACTGAATTCAGAGAAGGCAACTGTCCTAGTTTCTTTCTTTAGCCTTTGGGCAAAATACTCAGTGTAGGGATGGACCCCAATAGACAGAAAATGTAGGGACAATCACCTTAAGATCAAGAGGAAGTTGACACAGATTATCTGAGGTTAGCATGTAGACCTGATTCACTCAGAGATTAGCTAAGGTCTTTTTTGCATGAACTATTTAAAGCAGGGCAGACAAAAATAAGACTTTTCACACCCCTTCCAAGACCTTCAATGTAGATCCCTAGCAACAAGCTGATACTCAGTCAGGAACAGTCCTCTGGGAAGGATGCTTTGGGCTCTGGGACCCTGCACCCCATAAAACTGGACCACTGCCACATACTCAGTAGTCACCTAGCTTGGGCACCCCCCACTCCTTACAGTGGCTGTGTACTGCCTTCTTCTGTAAATAAACTTCCTTTTGCTATACACCATTCCGGACTCCTTTTCCTCTTTCTATAATAGAGAAAGAGAGACCAGCATGGAAAAACTGGGGCATGGTGTTGAAGGCCACCTGTCATGACCCTACACCAATACCCACAACTGTGAGGAGAGGTTTATTTTGGTTTGCATTTCAGAAAGGTTCCATCTTTGCACAGTTAGCCAAAAAGTGGGAGGTCTGAGTAGAGGAAACATGCTCACCTCATGGAACCAGGAAGCAGAGAGGTCTAGCCCTTCCAGAGCGATCCTGCTCCCCCCTCTTCCAACACAAGGTCCCTCCTAATGACAAGTTGGCTGTACTTGTCATCCCATAGTGAGCACCCGAGGCTCTAGAGGAATATCCAGACACAAAACACAACAACAAGCTATTGTCCGTGGTCACAGAGGTGGAGCTGGGACTTAAATTCAGATCTGTGCATGCACCCAAAGCCTTAATTAGTATTCTTCTAGAGACAAAAAATGCCCTGGGCATTTTGAACACTGCCCTTTCTCTTTTTGTCTCTCACACATCTACTCACACTCATACAAATCCATTATTGTTAAATCAGATCTACATGTAATATATTGCCCAACTGGCCATGACATGGGTATGTGGCACATTCTTATTCCAGCCATAAGGGGTCCCCTCTGAGGGGAAAAGGAGAGAAATCTGGAAGACAGGAGACCAACGAGGAATCACACATGCCAGAGCTCCTTCTGAGGGATACTATGTACTGTGGGTCAGCATGCTTACCCTCCTTCTATCCTGCTCCTAGGGTGCCCTCCTGCACTGCAGAAGCTACACCTTGAAGCTTCCTTGTAGCTATTATCCTGCATATGGATTAAGTTCTCTGACTGTATGTACTGCATAAGCCTTGGGAGATAGAGGGAGGTGGCAACCACCTTGCTGCCTTTGGGAAGAGCTAGAGCTTCTTCCTTGCAGCAGCAACACAGCACCCATTCCTCTGCACCCTGTGTGCTGAGAAGCATTGTGGGGACACAATGGCAAAAACCACATGTCAGACCCACTCACCAGCTTTGTGAGTAGTTCAGACAGATAGGCACGAGGTGTAGGCACAGGGCTGCACGGTGACTCTGGACTCCTGGACCTGAAGGTGACGGATGCTCTAACTCAAGAGCCACCATGAAAGCCTCGGAGACCCAGCCCAACCATAGCCCAGCTCCCTCACGTTCAGAGGGGCTTCCCTGATGCAGCTGGAAGCCCATTTGCTTCTAGCCCTTTCCTGAGAATTTTAGGCCCTGACCCCATGACTTCCTTGTCCACTTAAATACCTAGAGTTTTTTCTATATTTTGCAAAGAACCTTACTGATACATTAACTGAATAAGTAACCCTCTTCTGAATGTGTCTAGTGAGGAAATGCCCCTTTCAAACCGGAACTTCCATTTCATCCTCGGAACATGAGGCTTGGTCCGGACACCGATTCAGTGAACCTCTTTAGTTCATTAACGTCTAATGTTCCAAATGACAACGTTCTGCCCCATGATGTGCTATGTGCTAAACTTGTTTTCAAAGGTAGCATGGAATAGCAGAAAAGAAAATCCCCCCAAATTAAGACTTCTAGTCAGAGAAGCAAAATCCAACCCTGGGTCTCTTAGTGAGGAAGTTTCTGTTTTTGAAAAAATTACCCAAGGCCCCAGGTTGCTCCTTTGTACAGTGGGAAACCCTGGCATGCACAGTTGCTTTCTGGAATTAGCAATTACACATTTAAGTGCCTGATGAATAGCAGATGTTCAATAGCTGTGCGCGATTATTTCTTGGGAGTAAAGGCTATAATCATGAAGATTCTTTTGGCTGCAAGCAACAGAAACTGACCAGGTAAATTAAATGAAAAAAGGCACTTTGAAAGATCCTGGAAAAGCTCACAGGTATGAGAAGAATAGCCAAACAACCACAGCGCTGGATGCCCATGTGAGGGGACCGCTCCAAGGAGCCAAGTAGAGGAGGCAGCGGGCTTCCTCACAACCCACCACTGCTGGAGAAAGTCAGCTCCAGAGGCTCCCACAAAGTAAGTTACACTGTGCAGAGGAGGCCCAGGGGCCGTACCCCTTCAGGTAGTGTCCGCTCAGAGACGATGTCCAAGTCTGGGTTCGGCCTTTGCTCCTGAAGGAACCCTGTGTGCTGGAGACACAGTGTGAATTTCCACAGCCGTAAGACACTATGAGTTAGAGCTGCCCTCTCCTTCCACCACGCACAGCCTCCCCGAGCCAGAGGACGATTAACGGGCGTCATCCTATCTCTCACTAGCAATGATAGTCACCACTTACAGGCAGAGTCGAGGAAAGATCACAGTCTCCACTGTGGGATCACTGATGTCCATCAGCTCCTGCGCATGCGTAGGAGCGCTCTTGCAGATGTCCCCGTGTTGTGCCTCTGCACGCTTCTCATTCCCACAGAACAGAGTTCTACCGATACTGTGTCCACCTTAGTCAGTGAAGAACCCCAGATCTTCCTGTATTCTGAGTGTGACCACTGAACAGCACCACAGAGGACACCAGGTTTGGTGCTTCCCAGTTCTGGCTGTACATGCAAATCTCTTGGGAGATTCCAGTACCGACGCCCAACGCCCAGGTCCCACACTAGAGATTCAATCTTAACTAGTTGTGTGGAGGCTCAAGAATCAATGCTTTTATTTTATTTATTTATTTATTTTTAGTTTTTGAGACAGGGTCTCACTTTGTAGTGTTCAGGCTGGTCCTGAGTTCAGGCTGGTCCTGAACTCAGCCTTGAACTTGCAGCAATCCTCCTCCCTCTGCCTCCAGTGCTGGGATTACAGGCGTGAGCCACCATGCCCGGCATTGCAGTATGTGGTACTGATTGCTGGTGGGCTTGAGTTATCATGCCTGGCACCATTGTGTGTGGTTACCAGGGATTGAATCAGGGCACTTGTGCTTGCCAAGGAGGTGCCAGAACCACTGAGCTAAATACCCAGCCCAAGAAGCAATCCTTTTAAATAACCTCATGTGATTCTCATGTGCAATCAGGGTCGAGAACTATCACTTTGGCCTGTGCTTTATTTCATTTCACAGACAGGAAAAGGAAACACAGCAAGGAATATGAAGGCACTTGCTTAAGGTCTTTGTCTGCTTATTTGCCAAACTAGGATTTGAACCCAAGTGTTTAGATAATCCACTCAATTTGCTTTCTCATGGATAACTGATTGCCCTTTCCCCATGAAGAATTGGAAGGGTTTATAGAGGAGATTTAGATTTGACATGGAGCAGGGAGGAATCTCAGGCTGAGAGAAGCCAAGACCGGGACAAACCACCAAGGACTCTGGGAGATAAGTCACAAGGGAGACCTTCTGTGTGAGACACACACTGTGAACTACTGCACATCACAGCTGTGTCTGTTTCTGGTGTGAGCATGACCGCAGGCAATCGCTTGGTCATTGTGCTTCAAACCTGTAGTGAGATAAAGGAAAGGAGGCCCTGGATGACACACAGAGAGCTGTGCCCAAGAGTTGACTGAACCCAGCTCCTCCATCCACTTTGTCCAGCAGAAGCCAAGCGGCCCATTCCTTACCTAGTTCTGTACCTGTTGCTCAGTTGAGAAGTATAGATGAGGAAGAGTAAAAGAAAAAATAATAAATAAATGTAGAATTTAAAAGGCATTAAACAGAAATGTATAGTATTTCTATGTGGGTATGAGAGGGAACAAATTGGCAATGTTATCCAGGGTTTAGCTTCATTATTTTCCTTAAAAATAAAGAGATATGCTGATTAAGGACAACCTCTGAAAGCCAAGCAGACTGCGGACTTAGGTGATGTTTTGCACAAGCAGAGGTTATTTCGGTGTTATGATGCTTCTAGAGAAGGGAGTGCAGAGAAGTGAGCCTCAGAAGTGGCTAAACATTAAACAAGACTTCATTAGAGCGAGCTGGATGCTGACTGACTAACCTCAAAAGTTATCATTGATTGGTTGATTTTTTAGAAGCGTGTTCAATGAAGCAAGCTAGCACTGACAGACTAGACCAAGGCAAGCCATCACTGAATGATCCAACAGGTTAAAACTGGTCCTATGAAATAATCAGTCTTTTTCCGAAGCAGAGAGGCATCGTTTTTATCCTTAATTGATAGTTCAAACTTGTCTGTTAAAGAATTTGTATCTCCAGATTTAAAAAGACTTTCCAGAGTCTACCGCAATGGGTCCAGACAGATCCAAGGTGAGCTACAATTCTGTGAACTCTCAGAGCATGACAGACAAGGGAAAACTCCAAAGCAAAGATGAGTTGCTCACAGATGGTGAGGAATTCAAATACTTGTGGGCTTTACATTAGTAATTCAAAGCTAGGAAGATATCAAGCAGCCACAAAAACCCTGAAGTAGAATTATCCTCCACCTAGAAGTCTATTTCCAGCCAAACTCTCACTGCTAAATGAGGCCAGCGTCTCAAGACTTTCATTTCTCTTGATTGTTTGTCAACAATATTCTTGAGTTCAGAGTTCCACAAAATAAGGGCCAAAGCAATAAAGATGAAAGTTACCAGAGGAAGGAACCCCCTAAGGGAGAGAAGTAACAAGAAGACACAGAAAGATTGCAGAATGAGAATTAGGCAACAGCCATCCTTGCAGGACAATTAATCTAGAAGTGACTCTTGTTGAAGATATGTAAATGAGGGTCCCAGCTGCTCACCTTCCTATTGATCTACAGGTCAAACGTTGTTGAGCCTGACCAGGTCCTCCTCTGCCATATGTGTGTGCACATGTGTGTGTGCATGTGTGTGTGCACACGTGTATGTGTGTGCATGTGTGTGTGCACACGTGTATGTGTGTGCATGTGTGTGTGTTGTGATTGCTAGTCCCTGGCTACATCTCAGACTCTGTCCAACTCAGATTCCCTTGGAAGCCTTTACCAAGCAGGGCCCATGGTGCCCTCTCGTCACACAGCGCGTCTTGTCCCTGCCCCCCAGGTTAGAGATACATGCACAGGTAACAACATGTAAAAACAAAGACTAAAACAGCACAGTGCAGCGATTACTCCTGGGGTAAGGGATAGGCAGCAAGCAGCTGCAGATTCCTCACACCCCGTGTAATGTAAATGCTATGTGAATAGTCACTGGATGTATTGCTTAGGGAAAAACAAGAAAAAATTCTGCCCACATTCAATACAAATATAATTTTTTTCCTAATATTTTCAGTCTGCTGTTGGGTAAATCCAGAAGCAAAACCCACTGAAACTGAGGGCTGCCTACACTGGTATTTCTTGATGGTCCATAAACTCATGATATTCTTTAAACTGCAACTGTTTTTTATACTCCTCTGTGTATATGATACATTTTGCAATTTAAAAAATCTGGATCATCTGATATAAATAAACCCAGCGGTGATGATTACAATGCTTCTTTCTGAAGATGCATTATTTTCAATACTAAAAGAGCTCAGTGAAAATTCCACACAGTTAAGATGAACAGCTTCTCTGTTATCTTCCTGCTGCAGAAGATTGTTTTTTAAAAAAAAAAATAAATAAAATAAACTGATTTCTGACTGTTTGAAATCTAATCAGAATGAAACACGTTTTAATTTTGTTGATTATCTTCCACACTTATTAATGGGTGAATACACATCCGTCCACATTCCCCTACCCCCACCCACCAAACCAGGGCTTCCTGGTCACGTGACCCGGTGCGGGTCGGCAACACCTCCTTCCCTTCATCGTGGAACGGCAGCTGGATGCCCCCACTGGCCCAGTTGGAAGGCAAGGCTTCCCAGGGCTGCCTGTGACCTTCAGAGCATAATTACTTCAGAGCTCCCCATCGATACTGGGGCTCCCTGGTGAATATATTTCTCACATCCTTGGTCAGAAGAGGAGCTCGGGGATATATGTTGGAGATAGAGGAGCAAGTCTCATGTATAAATTCATTCTGGCATCCCGGCCTTCCAGACTTTGAATAGCTTCCTCTCCGCACACCAAGGGAAGCCGGTGTTTCTCTTTCCCTGGGCGCGTAAGTCATGGGAGTGCAGACTGCCCTAGCCTCTCCTAGCTGAGAGAGCCAGCCCCGGAATCCAGAATCGATACTTTGCGCCCCATAAGATTCCTGTATAGATCAGGGAAAGCAGTCCCGTCCCTGAGTCCACCCACCCACACGCCGGGTGGCTGTGCGGACACGGCTGTAGGGTGGCACATACCAAGCTCGGTCCTCATCAGCAACTCCAGCTAGCCCTTGGCGTCCCTGGCTCCCCCTGACCCTGCCCGTCAGGTTGGGGACCTGCTCCTGCTCCCTCTTCTGCCCTGGCCTAGCTCTCCCGGCCTGGACGTCTGTCTCCCCTGCAGGACTTAAGAACGTGCAGCTACTGCAGCACTTCAGCCTCCAACCGAGCAGGCCTGCTGTTTACCAACCCAGAAGGGCGCGGGGAGTAGACAGTGAGTCCCGTAGAGGAACTGTAATAACAACGGCTTGGTGAGATTCTGCGTCTCCCTGCGGTCTGCCTGCTTCCTACCTGCGCTGACCTGATTGTGCTGTGGCTGCCCTGCGGGGCGTGTGAGACCCCGTGTGAGTGACGGCTGGACAGTCCTATCGCAGTTGGAGAACAAGGGTAAAGAGAGTCCATTTCCGCCTCCCTGAGGAACCTGTTTGGTTTTGCTCAGTAAATGTGTAGAATTACACGTTAGCTGTTTCTGTCTGCATTTCTTTAATTGACAGGGTGAGTGTGTTTTCCCCTAAGATGATGTCCTGCCGAAGTTTCCCTCTCTTAGCGCCTTCTTCTTTTCTCCTCTGGTTCCTTATTTTGTGCACTCTGTCACTCTCAGTGATATTTTATCAAGTCTCCATATATTTTGGACATATTTTGTAACTATTTCTGATTATATTTATCAAATATACTCGGTTGCCTTTCTCTTGAGGTTTATTTTATTGCTCTTCCTTGTACCCAGGTCCTCGGTTTTATGGATTTCAACACATCCATCTTGTTTCTGATGATATCTTTCATTTTTAATATTCATAAATGTTATTCTGCCAGAACTGAGATAAATACTCAGTTCCACTTCCTTCTAGATAAATTTTTATGGATTGGACTTTTATAGTATTTTTGATCCATTGACACCTGTAGGGAGTAGTACTTAAGTTTGGCCTTTGGTGTCAAAAAAGATATGAGTTCACATTCTATCTTTTCTCTTTGTCTCCTATGCGACCTTCAACCAAAATCATTTGTCTCTCTGACACGATGTTCTCAGATTAACTCACTATATTACCTTTTCTTTTCTAAATACTTTTAATTATGAGTTTAGCACACAAATAAGTGCATAAAATAAATGCATGCCTTATTATCTTTCCTAAATTAGTTCTTCCTCAACATTCATTCTTCAAGGTAGATTCCTCTCAAAGGTGTCCTGTGAATGTTAACACAGACAGCCCCAAGTTTCTTGTTTATATTGTCCCCTGCAGTGGGGGCGCTTGGGGCCCATCTAATACCAAAGGGAAGAGCTGTGAGAGGCTGAGTGATTGGGGAGTCCCCCTGGGGGACTGAGCAAGCTCATTGGGAAGAGGGGTGCCAAATAAATAAGCAAAAAAAGAACCCCAAATTGGACCTTGAAATTCAATGGCCAGGGCTCAGGACTGGAAAGGTTAGACAGAGGCTCTGATGAAATATGAGCAGAGAAAGTTGGCAAAATTGGTGACTGAGTCTACAGTAGCAGGTGAGAGAAATTTCTGTTAGAATGGCTTTAGTGTACTCCAAGAGAGAGAGCACAGAGGGGCTGACGAGAGCCAAAGAAGTCCAGTGCACTGGACCTCACGGCACTGAGTATGCTCAGGCACGAGGTAGCACTCTCTTGCTAGCCTTTAATGTCTTTCTTCCATTAAATATTTATAATGTTATTTGAATAAATCTTATATGGTACATGCTATTCAAATTTTTTATTATCATAAATGGGTTTTTTGTTTTTATTTTATTTTTAATGTGCTCCTGGTATACAACAACATGATTGATTTTTGAGGCTGTATCTTATACCCTGTAACTCCAGAGAGTTCATTTATTACCTCTAATAATTTTTTGGTTGATTTCTTTTGATTTTCTAGGTCACTAGTAAAAAGGGATATATGTGGGTTTTTTGTTGACATATTTATATCTTTTATTGTCTTCTTTCTCCAGCAGTTACTTTAAGTTCTTCTGCTACTATATTAAAGAGGCTCTGCAAAGAGAATATTTTTGTTTTTCTCCTGTTTTGTTTTTGCTTGTAAGGAAAATTCTAAGATTCTAACGTGTATAATGCCTTACATCTTAAACTCAAGAACTGTGGGTTGAAATTAAATGAACAATTGATTTTAAATAATTAATTTAAAGAATGAATTATCCCTCTAATCATAAAGACTTACATAAATTACATACAAAATGGATTTTTAAACATTCCAAAGATATTTCTGGCACATATTAAGATAATATAATGACACTTGCCATTATTTTTACTAATATGACCAATTATATTGAGGCTTTTAACTTATATATAACTACCTTGAACTCCACAATTAAACTCAGCTTGAGATTAGTGAATATTCCTTTAAGGAGCTTCTTTTATTTCTTAAGTTTTCTTTGGAAATTTTTAATCTGCTTTTCCAAAGTGCATTGTTCTAGTTTGCTTTCATGGATGGTATCTATTAATTTTGAGAATTAGCCTGTATTTGTCTCAAAAATACTAGCTAATATTCCACCTTCTTTTCAATTGTCAATGTCTACATAAAAGTGTCTTTGATTTTTTGAGAGTTAAGAAAACCATGTAGGAAATCCCTCTCAAGTAGGTTTCTTGTGAAGGATAAATCTTTAAGAATAGTGCTTATCATTTCTTATTCAGCTATTAGTCTGATCATGTTTTCTTTCTTTTCACATTAGTTTTGAAATTTAAAAACATGTGTTCAGGATTACACATTTCCAGTGAGATATCAACCTCATTACCATGTAACTAAGAATAATTCTTCTACTAAATTACCATACTTATGGAAGAAAAATATTGCCTTTCTCACTCGCCAACTTTATGGGTAATATCATTGGAGCTGGGGGCTTTTCACCAAGAAACGGTTGACTTGAATCCCATAGCTCCAGGTCAAGAAGTTGTATATGGTAACAAGCAGCTCGTTGCAGAATTCCGAGGTGGTCCAGGCCAGCACATGGTAAGAGATGGAGTGCACATGTGTGTGTATGTCTCTCTTTTTTCTAAAAAGCCACAATTGTGAGGACTGAACTCTTACCATCTTACCTAATTCTAATCACTTCCAAAACCCTTCCCCTTTAACCAGGATAGTTATGTTCACATTGCACCCTTAATACCTCACAATAGAGATTAAATGTCAGCACAGAAATCCTTGGAGAACATGTCTAATCCATAGCCAACATCACACTCATTGTGAGCATTAAGCAAATACATACGCACCCTTTCTGCATAGCATACAAATTCGGTTTATAAAGTTGTCCTTCTTCTATTTTATTCCCATTCATAACCATCTTTTTATGATGAGTATCTGAAGTTTATGAAATAATATATTTTAATGATTTATATCTTGCCTAGTCCAAAAAGGTAGGAGGAAATATTGAAGACTCTAAAAATATCACTATTTTAAAAGATAATAAAAATATTTTAAAGTGGAGGAAAATAGATATGTTAAGGAGTAAGTATTTGCAATGAAATGGTGAAACATTCACCTTTACACCGCGCAATCTCTTGTAGTTTGTGTTTCATTTCCTGCCAGCCTTTGCCTTATGTGATCAGGGGTCATTTTACCAAGTTCCTCTTCCCAAGTCTCTGTGTCCTCAGCAGCTGTGTGCTCTCCACTCGCCCTGCTTCCTGCAGAGCTCTCTCCCGTGCAGTTCTCTCCCTCTGGATGTGTCTGGCCAGGGAGCAGCGAGAGTTCCATCCTCAGTTCTCTACTGAGTCCATCCAGGCAATGCCCTCATCTTGCGCTCAGTGACAGAGGCTCAGATTAGTTTTCATTTTCCCAACTTATAATATGACTTTTCGTTTCTTCCTGGTCACCATAAAAATCCTGCCTCAGACTTTAAAATTTTTTTGGTTTCTTGGAGGCAAGAGTGAGTGAGTGGGTGGAATTAACTTTCTTGAAGCAATATCACTGGAATAAGTTGAGACTAAATCTGAGTCTAAGGACATGCATGTTACCTGTTGGTACCTTCCTGCATGTGGTTTTTGCCATTGATGCCAGAGAAGTTGGATGCACGAGGTGATGGACTGAATGTGTGTGCCCCCCAAGTTCGTACCTGGAAACCTCGATTCATTGTGGTGGAGTTAGGAGGCAGGGTCTTTGCAAGGTGATTAGTCATGAGAGGGGAGCCCTCCTGAGTGAGATGAGTGTCCTGCTAAGAAGAGATCCTCTTCATGATGTCCACCATGTGAGGACAAGGAGAAGACTGACATCTCTGCAAACCAAGGAGTTGCCGTTGGTCCTTAAGACAAAGCCAAAAACAACTTTGGTCCTGGACATCTTGGCCTTTAGAACTATGAGAAATAAAAGGTTTCATTTAAGCTGTGAAACATGAGCTCAAACTGATTCAGGCAGGAAAGGATCAGAGTCTATGTGGAAAGGAAGCTGCTAAGAGCCATAAAACCTGCTTTGCCCTCTTCCTACAGTTTGGGACCTGATCCTCAAACCAGTGTGTGATGCCAACTTCAGGTATGAAAGCTTTGACTCAAACTCACTGCAGCTGGCTAGCATTCACAGGGGATCTGTGCACCTCTTACACTTTGCTATGGCTTGGGTCTGGAACGTCCCCCAAAGACTAGTGTTGAGGCTTGGCCTGAACTGGGGCTACTTGGAGGTCGGGCAAACTTTAAGAGTTGGTCTTGGTGAGATTTCTGGTCATTAAAGGGTGTGGCCTTGAAGGAATTTGTGCTCTCTTTTTCTCACCAACCATGAAGTCTACCATGAGTACCTTGTAGGCCCAAAGGGATGGGACCACATATGGACTGAATCTTCTAAAACTGTAAACCATGAGCAAAATCTTTTCTTCTTATTAAACTGATTATCTCAGGCATTTGTTATAGTAACAGAAAGCTGACACACATATGCTTTTCTCAGCTTTTCCTTCTTCATCTGGAAATAATTGTCTTAGTTTTCCTATTTACAAGTCTGGTGCTATGGCATGGTAGTGACCCAAAAGCTGACACTGCGATAGGTCTTAATAGGCAGGATGTTTATTTGGGGACACTGGCAACTAGCACTTGATGCCAGGAGAGGAGGAGGCAGAGGAGCTGGGAGAAAGGCTGACCTGTGATGCTGGACAAGGAGGACTGGCAGCTGGCACTTCAGAGGTGAATCTCAAGGATGAAAAATCCCTGCTAGCAAGGAATTCAGATTTTACAGTGTGGCGGGGCTGCAGGGAGGACACAAACCACTGTAATACAACACTGGAATCACAGGAATGAGTGTTCTTACGATAGCAGCTTAGGTGTGTGAATGTGCAAAATCAACTATTTACAATTACCAGCACTTAAATTAATTTTAAAATGAAATATTTTGAAGTTTGTTTGGCTTAAGTCTACATTCACCAATAACTCTTATTATCCCATTTATAAATTGAGAACATTTTAAATAAAATCACTTTCCATGGAGCCTTTCTTTGAATAGGTTCTATCCATTCAAACTGAACACATTTAATTCACTCTGAATGACTAATCTTATTTGCCCACTTTGCTAAACTTGGTAAACACTTATACTATAATTCAATGTTTTTATCTTCCCTAAAGTAAAGCCTACCAATGTTGAATAGAGGACACTTTTGACCTTAGTAAAACAAACAAACAAAAAAACAAAAAAACCTTCTCAAGTGTTTAAATCACTATAATGAATGGATTAATTATAAATATTAGGTTGATACTAACATATTTACTAAACTAAGTCGAATGATTTTTATACATTAAAATCACAAGCTTAAAATCAATCATGAGTTACAAATTTGTTTCTTTAATCTGTTTAATGATTGTTCATTGATGATCCAACCATTCAGTCTTACTACCCATCATTGTTTTGTACAGTTCTGTACATGTTGCTGATAGAACCTTAATGTCCATTTTGTACATTATACCTTTTTAGACAGTACTGTATTCTTTTTGCTAATGTTATTGTGCATGTCTTGGTTACTTTTCTCATCGCCAAGACAAAATATCCAACACTCTGAGTTAAAAGGAAAAGGTTTATTGAGCTGACAGTTTGAATGAGCTTCAGTCCATAATCAGCTGGCTCCACGACAAGATGGCATGACAGATAGGACTTGCAGAGGGGAAGCAGTTTATGGTGCCCACACAGGAGTAAAAGCAACAAGAGACTTTAACTGCCTCTTTCTGCCCCTTTTATTTTATTCAGACTATGTAGGGCGGACAGCACTCACACCCTTAATCCCCAGCCTAGCATTGCACCGTGAAGCACTCACTCTCTCTAGATTCAGCTACCTCTGAAAAAGCCCCACCTAAGACCACATGAGGCTTTGGGAGACATCTAGCAATATTAGTACTATAACTTTATGTTCTGTTATACATCATAGTACTTAAAGTAAGAATTAATGCCAGTAAAAGCAAAGTCATCAAGTTGTAATCTCCTCAACCACAGCAACAAAAAGTTGAAATTCCCTTTGAACATTTTTTGTTTTGGGATATTTTAATGTACAGACTATCTACAATTCCTCATTTAGCAGCCAATTCATTTGATAAGGCCGTCGAAGGAGTGAAACTTGGTCATTGCATGAAGAATGTCTGTATAAGGAGGCTTTTAGAAATATGAATCAGAGACATAGCGTTAAAAAATGAAAGAATCAATCATTGTGTATGAACCTTATTTACTTCCTGATTTTTAAAAAACACAGAAATTTCAGGGTATTCCATGAAGACAATAAGAAATTTGAATGCAGATCAACTGCAGGATGATGTTAAGGAAATAATCATGTATATAATGTGCAATGATCATATCTTACTACAATCTGGGATTTGCTTGCAAATTAAATGGGGGGCTATGGACAGGAGAGCACAGTCCATGAGTTGGTGAAGGCCTGAGGTAGACAGCGGGTCCATCACATGGCACCATCAGTTTTTATATCTATATGAAGTTACACATAAGAAATGACTTTTTGGGCCGGGGAGTTAGCTCAGTGGTTCCGGTGCCTGTCTTGCAAGCGCAAGGACCCGGGTTCGATCCCCGGTAACCACATATAATACTGAGTGTGGAGACTCACGCCCAGCAGCAACCAGTACCACATACCACAGTGCCGGGTGTGGTGGCTCACGCCTGTCATCCCAGCACTCGGGAGGCAGAGGCAGGAGGATTGCTGTGATGTGAGCTGGAGGCTGAGCTCAGGGCCAGCCTGAACCACAAAGCGAGACCCTGTCTCAAAAAAACCTTTAAAAAAAAAGACTTTTTATCAAATGAAAAAGGAATTTTAAGACCAAATGGTGAGATGCCTTAAGATAGATTTTCATTATAAACCCACTAACCATGCTCATGATGGGGCCATATGTCTCACTTCTAGGTGACTTGACCCACCAGGGGTGCAGGCATGACTGTCCTACTGGGTGAGTTTTCATTAATTTTATTAGTAAAAAGACTGATGAAAGTGATTAGGTCTGTTAGTACCACCAGTGGTAGACACTGCTTGATGGACTATCACACATGTACCACAGGTGGCTTAAGGCAGTGTGAACCTGTGGAACACCAACTTTACAGATGTTTTCCTATGTTTGGAAAATGTACTTCTTAATTAATCCAACACTTGTCTCAAGTTTTGGGCGGCATGGATACTGCCGTGTAGGGGGCCACGCTGTGAGAATGTCTGTTGAGCCCAATGAGTTCATTACTTTATGAGCACCAGCGTCACAGGTGAGAACACTGGCCTGAGGTTGTCTGATGTCCTGACCCTCCTGGCAGGACAGAGAGACTGTGGTAGTATTTAGCAAGTGACTGGACAGATCATCCCACAGTCCACTGTCTCCAAAAAGGTAAAATAGATCTTCAACATGAGAATGTTTTGTTTTAGAGATAGGATGTTTCTCCAGCTCCTCTCCTCTCTTCAGTCTAGATGAACAGACAGAAAAGTCACCATTCTGTCCAAAGAAAATGTGCAGAAGTTGGCCCAGCAGGTTGGTCAGGTTTTGGTTCTACAATGGATAGAAGAAGCCAAAAAAACGGCTGGGGGTGAAACAGCACAGAAATGTCTTGGTCTGTTGTCTCAGTGGACTCCTCTGCCCTCTTCCTTGCAATCTGAACACAGGGAGGTGGAAAGGCAAAGCAATGAGCCCCTCCCCCTCCAGCGGGTGGACGAGAGCCCAGCAATGCGGCTGCTATGACGATGGGGCGGTGCTTTCTCTGCCCACTTGGGTGTTTGCTATTCTCTTTAGCTGCTTTTGCTGCCTGCTAGGTGCCTCCATATTTTTAGCTATCTTAAGACATTTTAACTCTAGATTCATTTAAATGCAAGTTTTTGAGCTCCTGCATTCCTCACACTCTACCTGGTATCGTAGCCAAGGCTGGTAAGTCCTATAATGGGCATCAGAGTCTGCCTTGGGCAGCAGGGAAGACTTCACAGAGGAGGGATTTTTAAGCTAAGCCTCAAGGGATGACTAGGAGTATGATAGGTGGACAAAATAAGAGGGACAGAGGAAACAGAGCCTGATGTCCTTGTGATTTCTAGAATATCGGCCTTGAGGGTTATTTGAAGAAGAAAGAGAGAAATGGGGCTGAATAGTGAACAGCAGGTAGGAAGCGTCCAAGTACTGTAGAAGCAGAGGGCTCGTGTTTTATGCCAGGGAAAAGTTAAATTTAATTCCCTAGACTAGAGAGGGAGAGAGAGAGAGCTATCGAAGGACTGTGAGCAGAAAGGAGGAACCTTGTCAGGAACATTTGCATGTTAGAAAGATCATTCTTCCTGGGAGCAGGAATTTACCATCGGGGATGGTGATGTGAGATGCAGCCTTAACTGCTGGGTGGGTGAATCGGAGCAGGAGTGGTTCTGGTGAGAGGGTGCTGGAGGGCACCATTCATTTCTTGTCTCAAAATGATCTAAGAGTAGATCAGTGCATAGAATTTAAGCAAGAGAGAGAGAGAGAAGAGCCATAAGATGAGTTCACAAAAGAAGCTCCCACTGAGACATGAAGGTCCTTCTATTTGTCAAAGATCATCCAGGAACTTGGCTGTTGACTTTCTAATAGAACAAAAAGAGAGATGTAATTCATCACTGAATTTGCAGAGCCTGTAAGATAAAAGGACTTCAGCCGTTTGGGAGGAATACAGTGAAGTATTGGGTCTGGAAATACAGAAATCTCTCCCATGGAGCCTTTAAAGGAGGGAAGGGTTGTTCTACCAAACACAGCGCCCCGACCTCTCAGGGTGAGGGGATCTCCTTTCTGTAGGAAATGAGTCCTCTGGGTGGATATTAGAAAGTAAGACTGAAAGATGAGGCTTGGTTCTTGTGTTTTGCCTCGATGTGGGCCTGAAAGGCCAGCTACCAGGCCAGGCTATTTTATTGGTAAATATCTGTCTTGTCAGGGAAGGAGAAGACACAATGCATCCTATAACAACACTGTAAGAACAATGGCAGTGTTACTAGCATTCGTGGTGTGGGGATGGGGAGATAGGGATACCTTCTAGAAATTCTTTCCAGACTCTTCTCATTCTTAACAAAGAATTGGACAAGAAACACGCAAAAGGTAGTGAAATCTTACATTTATTACAGGTAGAAAGGAAGAATGCTCTGCAGAGTGAGTGCCAGCCACCAAGAAAGCTCACAGTAGCCACGAGATTAATGGCCACCACCTTTTGTATCTGCCAGTCTCAGGCTGATGTCAGGTCTAGGCCATCCAATCAAAAATCTGTTTGATCTGCCAGAAGAATTAAAGATGGCATTTTCTGATTGGTTGCAGGTCCACAGACCTTGAGAACTCTTCTACCCATGTGTCCTAGATCATTATTGGTCAGCTTCACTTTTCTGTCTGAAATCCACGCTGACTCGTGTGTAATAAGGTTGACACATCAGATCCTACTTAAAACCTGCTTCATGGGGCTGTGGCAGTCTGGGAACCTATGAAAATAAATGGGTTCTTCTCTGATTGTTCCTGTTCAACGTGGGCTGCGGATCCTCCCATCTCCAGGGCTGTGGCCCAGCTGAGGATGATATGCCTTGGACATGGGGTGAGCACTCAAGGGCGCGCAGGCTAGGAGTCCCAGGAACACATAGGACTCCGCTGGGAGAGAGACGGTTCCAGTTCCCAAGCTCCTCTCCACTTATTTCAACTCCCAAAGTTTCGGTCAGCCAGCTACCTCCCCAGCAGCACCATGAACCATAGTCACTCATGATTCTTCTCCGGTGAGTCGTGCGTTTCTCAGTGTGGCTGCAGCCAGGCACTGTCCCCAGGTTCTTAAAGGGTCCTGCGGAGCTTGCATTGTCCCCAGTGTTCCTCACAGAGCTCCCTCCTCTTTCCCATGACCCTGAGCCTCCCCTCAGCTACTTGCGCAGCAATGCCGCAAAGCCCTGTGGGAGACAGAGCCAGGCCGTGCCGTGTAGCACGTGACAGTCAGGATGGCAGGACTGGGGTTGGAGGCCGTGCCTTTCCTAAGAAGCCTGGGCTTCCTCTGTTGTGTTCAGGAATGCTCTCCATGGCTGGCCACACCTCTCGCATCATGCCTGTGTGTTTTCCACGTTTCTGTAACCTGGGAGATGGCTCAGGTTGGTTGGGAGCCGCTGCTTGTGAAGAGGGAAACCAGGAATTGCTTCCTCCCTGCCCTCTCTCTGCCTTTGCCTGATGGAGATAGTGTTGGAGAAGGTTTCCCCTAAAACAGAAATGGAATCTCAGCTGAGCCCAGGCAAGGTCTTGAGCAACTCTTGCAGAAGAGCACTTTGGGTTGCTTAGGCAGAGTCACAAGAGCACGTTCTTGGGCAACTCGAGGCGTGAGGAGCACTGTGGTCTGGAGCTTAAAGTACTTACGTGGTCTTGGGGTTTCCTGAAGATGAAGGTCTAGGATTCTGCCCGTGCCTTGAGTTACGTATCCTTTACCTAGAGTCTGGTTTCTAAAGGTCAGTTTGCCCATTATTAGGCTAAAATAAAAACTGATTTCATCAATTAGGTTCAGAGACAAAACAATTATCTTGTTTGAAGTTTGGATGTGTGGTGCTCAGTTAATAGTGCCATTTCTGTGAGGTGGGAGTCTTGGGAGTTCATGGATTTATAGTATTGGGAGAAAAACGCAGGCAAATTTATAGACTGAGTATTTTGAGAATCTTGGGAATTTAGGAGTGAGAATCATGGAGAAAAAGGTCTGAAGGAGGAGTGGTGATCATGAGAAACGAAGTGTCTTCAAGTTGCAGTATCCTTCCCTTACTCCAGCCTTCCTTCCTTCTTTCTTTTCTTTCTTCCTTCCTCCTTTGTGGTGCTAGGGTTTGAACCCATGATCTTCGCACTGAGCTACATCCCCAGCCCCTTTTTATCTTTTATTTCAAGATAGAGTCTCACCAAGTTGATAAGTTGCCCATATTTGGCTCAAAATGGTGACCCTCCTGTCTCGGCTCCCAGAGCACTGGGGTCACAGGTGTGTACCACCACACTAGAGAGAGAAATGTTCAAAGCTGCAACTTCCTCACAATGACAGTTTCCTCAAAATGATAATTGTCTCGACTCTTCTCTACCTGTCTTTAGCTCCCCTCATTCTTGTGCTATTCTCCCTGACACCCTCCAAGGACGGTAACAAAGAGGGATGGAGAGGATCTGGAATATTCCACATGCCCAGCATAAGAATGGCATTTCATAGACACTAAGTCATTTCATTCTATTATCATTCTGGGGATTCTGAAGAGGAAACTGAAAGTGAGAGTTGCCTGGGGCCACACGCAGCCGGAGGCGGCAGCACAGGACTAAAACCAACGCATCACCCGCAAGCAGATCCTACGGTCTCCAGACTGTGGAGCCTCACGCCGAAGTCCTCGGAGCTGCTTCTCCCACTGACAAACAAAGGGGTCTGGGAAACCCGGGAGGGGAGTGTGAGGGCAGAGGAGAAAGAGGAAGAGGAGAAGAGCCGAGCCAAACACCAGTGCTCAGTGTGGGAAGACGCTGACCGCGCCCTCCTGAGCACACAGCCATCTTCTCCCCGTCCCAGCCCCAGCAGCAGGATGCGCTAAATGAGAGGGAGGAGGAGAAATTAACCGAGAGCTCCGAGCTGCTGGTCTCAACCGGCAGACCTCGCTCAGCACTTTGCTACACACTTTCTCAGACGCTACTTCATGTACTCCTCTCAGCGAGCTTGTCGTCCATCTGATCATCCCGCAGATGACAAGGACAGCACACAAGCTCGAACAGGTCACGACTTGCTCACTTTCACACAGGAGGCCAATGGCAGACTACAAGGCCAGGGTGCTCGGTCCTCAGGGTGGCCTCGCGTCACCTGCCGTGTGTGAGCTCGCCCTCTTGTGGAGGTCTGCGCCCTGTGCGCGCGATGTGACTTCGTGTGCCCCACGGGGCCTGGACACGGGTATCCCAGCCAGCAGAAGCTTTCCACAATGACGCCCTAAATCCCCCCAGAGACTCTGAGATTACACAGAGAAACCTGGGACGAGCTTGAAAGGTCTGAGCTCCCCCATTCTTACTGGAGACCCTCTCGTCCCCGGCGAGTGTGTTCTGAACGGAGCATCTGGTTCGCAAGGGCTTTAGAAACCCAGAGACGTTATTTGCACCCTCATGTTCCAAGTGAGGAAAATGAGGCTCCAAGCGATGAGGTGGGCAGCCTGAGGACCGGCCTCTGGCAGGAGGCAGACACAGGACCGGCGCCTGTCTGCCAGGCTCCCAGGCCTGGGTCCCCCGCGCTGCAGCCCTCCCACTGCAGTGGCAGCCGGACTCTTCTACCGAGCCGGGGAGGGCCCGGCACACATTCCCTCCACCTGCCCACCACTGTCCCCACCGGCTGACTCTGGCAGGCTGCCTGACCGGAAGAGGAAGTGTGGGGGTGGGGCTCCGCAGCACCCCAGGAAACGAAGGGCTCAGCGTCCTCCCTCCTTTTCTTTCCGCCTGGTTTCTCAGTGTTCCCACAGGCCGGTGCTCCTGGAGCAGCCTCCAGGGCTGCGCACACAGCTGCTGTTCAAAGGCACTGCTGTTCTGTCCCCCTGGTGGGCAAATAAAAAAGAGGTAGCTGCAAAAAAAAAAAAAAAAAAAAGGTCTATTTCACATTCCATTTTACTTGAGAAAATGGAAAATGATGAAGAGGTGCTTTGGGGTCAAGTGCCTCTAAAAGTTCCACACTGTGTCCCCGCTACCTGAATGAACCAACTTTTATGCCCCTAGTGATGACAGTACAGTCATTCATTTTCCCTGCCAGGCCTGGCCCCAGGCACCTAGGAAAAAAGGATTGTTGGTACCTACACAGCCCTCTTTATTTCTCCAGCCCGCCAGAGTCACCAGAGCCCCAGGGTGCGGATGATGGTGACTCGGTCCACACTAGTACCTTGGCTGTCCCCCCAGGCGCCATCTCCAATCACACCCTCGAGGTCGGAGTGAGACGCAGCGATACACTGAGAAAGGAAGCCATTCATTTATACTGTGCCGAGTTTCAATTTTTCTGAGATTTCCACACAATCATCTTTTATGAGCTATAGTAAAACCACATGTTTATACAGTCTCTCTCCCTGAGCCCCAAACATTTTAGCGACATTATCTTATGTAACACCTGGGGTTTGGGAAACAGCCTGAAACATGTACTCGCTT
Source organism: Petromus typicus (assembly GCA_004026965.1). NCBI lineage: Eukaryota > Metazoa > Chordata > Mammalia > Rodentia > Petromuridae > Petromus > Petromus typicus. Next base: position 3,586 of record PVIR01024926.1, on the reverse strand, counting down.
ATGCAAACAGTTTAGAATTTTCCAGATGTATCCATTTCCCTTCAAGTTAGCAAAAGGCTTATTTGGAAGATATCTCCTCTCTCCCCACTCCCGCCATCTCCGATCCCTTCTCCTACACCTGCAAGTAGTATTTGCAACCAGAAATGAATGTCTGCCTTTCCAGGAAGATGGAAGTAATTTTTCTGATTTGTTTTGCCATTCCTGATGAATATCTTTATCTATGTTTCTGTTGCAGAGCAGCAGGTTCTGCCTAAAATTAAATCGCAGAGTCGCTGTTTTTCTCCCTCCTCACCAGACACAGATCTGGAATATATTTTTAAGTCTTTTGTCCCATCATCTCCATTTGTTCAGCTGCCAGGCCTTGTCACTCTTTGCACAAAATAGTTCTGCATCTCTTCCATCCCTCTAGCCGCTATCCTACTCAGACTTGTAAATCCACAGTCAGCCTGCTTCATCTGGCTCCCAACAAGTCTGTTTCAATCTCTTCTGCACCTTATAGCCTTATAAATCTTCTCTGGATCCTCTCTTGTGCTCAGGGCTGTCTGCAGGAAAATGGGGCTGGGGGACCAAATGCAGCCTGCAGGCTATGTTTATAAATAAAGTTTTATTGGCACACAGCCACAGCCATTTATGGACACAGTGTCTAAAGTAGCTTTCCAGTGAGCTACGATGGCAGAATTAAAAGCCTCAAATATTCACTCTGGTTCTTCAGAGAAGCAAGTTTGTCAGGCCCTGCCATACAGAATAAGGGAGGTATCCCTTAGCCCAGCATGCAAAGGAGAAATTAACCAAGCGCCCCGACTTCAAGGGTGCACAGAGCGAAGCTAGATACAAGACTCCACTCTTGCTCGGTGGCCTAGACAGCGACCCAAGAAGCACATGTGTGGGGTCCCCTGAGGCTAAACAACGCCAGCTCCATAAAGGAAGTGCAAGACAGCACGTAAACAGCGGCCCCTGCGGCCACAGTGATTAAAGGAAAACAAATAGACAAAGACTACCCCTTATGGGGCTGGTTTGGGGCGGTTGAAAACAAGGAAGTGGGGCTGTATTTAAGGGCTGAGAGCGCTGGCAATAAAGGCTTCTCCACCATTTCATCTCCTCGTGATGACTCCCGCCCGTGGTTCGATGCCAGATGAGTAGCCCTCGGGAACAGGACCCGACACACATGTCTCTCCCTCCCAGGACCCTGAAAATGTGTCTGGAACAGAGAAGTGTTGGGGAGGAGAATGCACTGCCAAAACCTCCCTCTTTGGCACAAGCATTATTTTGAGAAAGAGCAGATATAGGAGAAACTGAAAGTAAATCAGAAGTTAACTTTATATCAGAGAAATTTACATTTACAGAGAAAACCTCCCTGTGTAAGAGTATTTCTCTCCCTATTCAGAGGATCACAAAAACCACAAGAAAGTTAGCCGTGGAGAAGGCACAGGTCAAATCTGTACAACATGGCTTCCTCACATTCCCAGCGCTGTGTCTCCACGCTGCCCCCTACTGTCCCCACCAGGGTTTCAGCGGACAGCAGCAGTTAGCCTGAATTCTAAGCCACTCATTTGAGAAATGCTCATTTCTCTGATTACCTTGCCTATGAATACATATTAATCTATTTGGTTCTTTTTCTCTTGCTAATCTAGCTTTTGTTACAGGCCACCCAGCTAAGGACTAGAAAGTATAAAGAGAAAATTATTTTTTACTCCGAGTTCCTGCTCAATACACATTGAGTGAAGAAATAATCAAGCCCTAACTTCCTGCCTTGTTTCTTCTTTGACCCTGTATATTCTTCCGACTGAGACGCCCAGCCTAGCTCACTGATTCCACGGCTCACAGCTTGTCTTGCCATCCTGTCCTTGCTCTTCCTTCTGAGCTCCAGCCCCTTCTCCTTGGGAGGCTTCCCCTCCCTGCCCCCTGACCTTTGAACTCCAGCACCGCAGGGGGGCGGGGCTCTCAGTAACCTTCACCTGCCGGCTTGCTGTGGGACTGAACTGGTCCCTGTGGGAAATTCTTACACTATTAGCTTTAACAAAGACACTTGAAATAGAAGTTTCTCTGAAATAGAATCTCTTTTTAAAGTTCAACGACCACAACAAACAGCAAGTCTTAGAGAGCAGGTGACAATATGTCTCTAGATCTAAGAGCCTAAAAGAGCATTTCTGTAGTGAAAATTTGGAGGGAAACACATAAATTGTCTACTTACATTGGCTATAGAGGAGAGAGAATATGAAACAGGAAAACGTAGGGGATAGGAGAAAGTCTGTAAGAAGCAACACTGTTCTTACTCGATGGGTTCGGTTAACAGTCCAGAAGGCTCACCTGTCAGCAGGTCCTCCTGGGTGGCACCTGCTGGCCAACTCCCTGGTTGCGGGTTATGGTTCCAGCACACACTCAGGATGTGGACCAGGCTTCTGTGGGTTTGGCCTGCTGCCAACTAATTAATTTCTCTGGTCTTTCCTCTCTTCTCTTGCCTTCCTAGTAATTAAATTAAAGATGCCTTGATTTTTCCTTTACCCCTAGTGGCAACAGGGCTTGCTGCCGAGGGATCCTGTATCAGACTCTGGGTTCAACCCTTTCTAGAGAGTCCTGCTGAGGAAAACCAGCACCTACACTCTTGGTTTCTTCATCGACAAAATGAAAGTGATCAGCCAACAATACTAGGCTTTATAGGATGCTGGGATAACAGATGAAAATACCTAGTCTTTATCTGGGACTCTGAGAGATGTGTAATTATTCATTCACTCAACAAATATTATCACTGATCATTCATTATGGCAAATAAGCCCCTCTTCCAAATCACTGCCTTCCTAGGGCTTAACACTGTTATAGAAGAGACAAGATAAACAAATGTGATTGTGAAGTTGGTTGGTCCTTGGAGACTGGTAAAGGGGGGATGGGAGAGGAACTACAATACTATTAGAAGGTAATTTATTGAGAAGGTTTATAGATATGATTTTGAAAGGATCTTTGTGATTACTTTCAGAAGCCTCTGTGTAACATTTACAATGTTACCCATGGGACTGGGGGTAAGCATTTAATCTTTCTCCCCCGCTCTTGTGTGAGGATCGAACTCTGGACCTTGCACTTGCCAGGCAGAAGGCAGCGCCCCTGAGCTCCATCTCTGGTCCACATGTAATCTTTTAATAGAAATGTTAGTTGGATGAATAAAGGAAGGAAGAAAATGAGCTAGGGAAATTATAATTTTACAATTATACCTTTAATAAAACCTGCAAGTTCAGAACGCAGTCAAAACATTCTAAAGTCAAGACGCAATCAGCCTGGATCACCTCCTCTTACCTGTAGACGGGCCTTTTCTATCTCCGTACAGATCTCCATTTTCCCCTGTAAAATGGGACTGTCCCTGCGGATGGCCACAGCTCTGCCACTGGTGACAGCCGTCACCTGGAAATGGCCAGAACTCCCCCTGCAGGAAGAGCATACTTCTCTCATCGTAAACTGAATCCCCTCTTTCCCTACAGCCACAAGCTCTGCAGATCAACACCCCCAAATCCTTTACAACGCAACCTGCTTGAGGCCAGGAGGGCCTCTCTCTCCCTGTGGAGGACCTGCACTCTATTTCTTTCAGTGGGTACTTTTC
>PVIR01024925.1:0-25399 GCA_004026965.1 Petromus typicus | reverse complement strand
CATAACAATACTGGGTGTGGAGACCCACACCCAGCAGCAACCAGTACCACATACCACAGTGCCGGGCGTGGTGGCTCACGCCTGTCATCCCAGCACTCGGGAGGCAGAGGCAGGAGGATTGTGATGTGAGTTTGAGGCTGAGCTCAGGGCCAGCCTAAACCACAAAAGCGAGACCCTGTCTCAAAAAACCTAAAAAAAAGAAAAGAGGAGCAGAGGGTGGCTTCAAGGGTGCTGTCCCCAGTCCATGCAAGAGGCAGCTGTCGTTTGCTGTGTTGGGGAGATAGGGGAGCAAGTTTAGAGAAGAGCATCATTAGCTGGGAGGCAGGGATCAGACGGCCAGAGAAATGAGAGGCTGGGGGTATACACAGGAGCAGAGTCAGGGTGCAGCAGACATTTAAAGCTATACGACCTGGTGTGATCACTAAGACCTGTAACCCCAGATACTCAGAAGGGTGAGGAGGACCTCAAGTTAGAAGCCAAGCTGGGCAACTTGTCCTCACAAGAAGAAAAAGCTAGGGCTGTAGCTCTTTGCAAAGGACCACACTTCATTCCCCACTAGGGCAAGACAGAAAACAGACAGGCAAAGCAAAAGACACGCTGAGCTTGCAAGTGTAGGAGGTGCCTATGCTGTCAATCAGCCCCCCTCCCACCAGCCCACAAGGAGGCGGGTGTGACAAGCCTGCTCACTCCGGCAGGCTGCAGGAGAGTGCTTCCTTTCTGCCTGAAGTCTTCAAACAGCTGACGTGGCTTTTCTAGGGCACATAATTGGGACGGGACCTGGGAAGACACCAGAGCTGGAGAAACACAGGTGACTGAGGGAAACCAAAGCGGAAGCTTTGGATGACAGAGAAGCACGCAGGGCTGAGGCGCTTTCCCAGCAGAAACAGGCTTCATGGACGTGTGAGGCACTCAGCACACACTGCGAGCTAAATGAAAAGAGCAGCGTGAGTGACTCGTGGCAGCTCGAGTCAGGCTGTGCCCAGGGCGACCCCGGCTGTGCCATGTGCCCTCTCTGGCCCAGACCCTCAACTGTAAAATAAGATCATCTGAAGCCAGCATAGCAGCACATGGCCACAATTCCAGCACTCTGGGAGGCTGAGGCAGGAGGATCACAAGTTTGAGTCTAGCCAGGGCAAACTAGTGACATAGCAAGAGCCTGTCTTAAAAAAAATTAAAAGAGCTAGGAATGTAACTCAGTGGATTCAATGTAGCCCTGGGTTCAAACTAGTATCACAAAATAAAACAGCCAGGCATGGTGGCTCATGCCTGTAATCCCAGCACTCAGGATGCAGAGGCAGGAGGACTGCCGTGAGTTCAAGGCTGGCCTGGGCTACATAGTGAGCTCAGGGCCAGTCTGAACTACAGAGCGAGACCTTGTCTCAAAACAAAATAAACAAACAAAAAACAAAAATAAAATAAAACAAGCTCTGCCTTTGGCCTTGAAGTGCTGTGAATTGAGACTCTTAATAACTTTATCTTTTAACCTGTTTTGTAAGCAAATCCAGAGAACTGAAAGACATGGCAGGGGTTACTGGGTGGGTGCGGGTCATCAGGAAAGGCACGTGGTGGGCAGCACAGGTGCCTAGCAGTTCAGGAGGGCACTGCATAGCCGGGCAGTCTGTGGGGTTGTGAGGGGACAGTGGGGGCCCGGATGTGTGCCCAGATGGCAGCAGCAGAACAAACTGGCAGTGACAGCAGCCCCTGGCAAGAGAAGGGGCACCACACAGAGCACTGTCCCTGTGGCAAGTGTGCAGGTAAGCTCTTGAGAGGACTGTTATAAAATGGAAGTGTACACCTGGACCTTTCAGAAAGGCCATTGAGGAACAGTTAGAATGTCTGGTTTAAAAAAGTGTTGCAACCGGACGACGCAGATATCTGCAGGCTTAGGTAGAAATTAAATGGGAAAAGCATCACATTCTATGGAAAATAGTTACATGTTCATGTGTGAAGGTTTGTTAACAAGGAAAGCAATTTCAAGGTAAAGTGTTCCTTGTAATCGAGGATACAGCACTCAAATTGCATAAACATGTTATTCAAATTTCATGCAAATTTCAAGGTCATATTCAGTTCCTTGTACAATCGCTGCAGATTCCACAAACTGTCAGAGGAAGCACCGAACACAACCTTAAGAAATTTACAAGTGAAAATGAATTCAGATTTTTTTTTTTTTTTTTAAGGTTTTTTGAGACAGGGTCTCGCTTTGTGGTTCAGGCTGGCCCTGAGCTCAGCCTCAAACTCACATCACAATCCTCCTGCCTCTGCCTCCCGAGTGCTGGGATTACAGGCGTGAGCCACCACGCCTGGCACTGTGGTATGTGGTACTGGTTGCTGCTGGGCGTGGGTCTCCACATCCAGTATTGTTATGTGGTTACCGGGGAATCGAACCCGGGTCCTTGCGCTTGCAAGACAGGCGCCGGAACCACTGAGCTAACTCCCCGGCCCTGAATTCAGATTTTGATGGAACTGACTGGTATGGGCAATCAAACCCTTTTGGAAAAACTAACGCGAGAATCGGCAACTTTTGTGGTACTAAAATTTATATTTAAGATAAATTGTCAGAAATTTTACCCGACATTATAGTCTATAAGATACTCTTTTTTGGAGACAGGGTCTTACTGTGTAGTCCAGGCTGGACTTGGACTCACGATGTAACCCAGGCTGGCCTGGAACTTGTGGTGATGCTCCTGCTTTGGCCTCCTGAGTTCTGGGATTACAGGAATGTGCCACCATTGCAGGGTTCTGTGAGACATTCTTGGTGCCTACAGTTATAGTGGCATTGACAGAAAAGTCCTTGTCAATATTTACAATTATTTTTAAAAGGTCCCTTGCATTTGCTGAATGACTGCTATAGTTTCCAACTGAAAATGAAGTTGTCCAAAGTATACGATTTGATGACTTCAATTTGCAGAAAAGTGAGCCAGTGAAATCTTATGATCAGCCAGGCTCTCATATTCACAGTATAGTACTATGGTTTTATATAAAGTTATGACAAAAATATTTTTAAATTATAAATTTGTGGTGATACTCAGGAACTATTACATTTTTATAACAAAATATTCTGAAAGAACAAAAATGTTCTCTTTTGGTACTTGTGAATACATTAGTTTCCACTGTTTGTTTGTTTATTTCTTTTTTTAAATTTTTTGAGACAAGGTCTTGCTTTGTAGTTTAGGATGGTCCTGAACTCAGCCTCAAACTCAGCAGTCGTCCTGGCTCTGCCTCCTGAGTGCTGGGATTACAGGCATGCACCACCATGCCTGGCACTGTGGTATGTGGTATGTGGTACTGATTGCTGGTGGGTGTGAGTCACCATGCCCAACATTATTGTATGTGGTTACTGGGGGATCGAACCCAGGACCTTGTGCTTGCAAGGCAGGTGCCGGAACCACTGAGCTAAATCCCCAGCCCTCAACTACTTCTTGAACAAGTGGCTCTGTGTTTTCATTTTGTACTGGGCCCTGCCAGTTATGTACCAGCACTCAATTTGAAAACTAGTATTTTTTATGAAAGGTTTTATATTTTCTTAAACTGTTTTTAGTGAAAACTCAGTTGTCTAGTAACTCTCCTCAGGCCCAAAGCTTGACCATCACACTGTAATGTTTTAAAAAGTGCACCACAACTAGGCACAGTAGCACATGCCTATAATCCCAGCTATTCAGTAGGCTAAGGCAGGAGGGTGGCAAGTTGGAGTCCATCCTGGGCAATTTAGTGAGACCTTGTCTTCAAATAAAAAATGGAAAGAGCTAGTGAAGTAGCTCAGTGATAGAGTTCTTGCTGAGCATGTGCGAGGTCCCAGGCTTAATCAGCAGTATTGCAAAACAGCAAACCCACATCACAATGTAGACAGCTGGTCACCTCAGCAGGCTAACATGCTCCACTGTGGCTCCATTGTTCCCAAGTGGTCCTCCTGAGCTCACTCCTGTTTCTGGGTCACCTGGCAGGTGGCAGGTCCAGGTGGGGAAGACCCGCAGGTAGAGTAGGTAACTAAAGAGTGCGGATGGTGGGAAAGAATGTGAACTTTGCGGGTGGTGTGTCACGCGTTCGCTATGGGGAGGGCCAGGATTCTGCTCTGCCCCCTTGGTCTTTGGGGGAGAGGGTCTGTCAGATGGTGCGAGCTGTTAACCCCAGGCTGGAGCAGGGCAGGTGGTTACAACCTTACCCTGAGCTGGAACCTGCCCCAGCACGCTGCTAGCACGCTGCTAGCACGCTGCAGCCTCAGGATCAGGGCTTCCAGGGCAGTAAGGCTCTTCTGATCATGTGAAGCTGGGGCGGAAGCAATGAACTTGGGCTCCAGAATGTGGACACACGGAACCAGGACCCTGAGGCCTATCTTTCTCTTCCCACTTTGCTCACCAGCCCTGCTCACTCTGGACTGACCAATCCTGAGGCCCCATCCTGGAGGGAGACAATCTGACTGGCTTATTCAACCACTCTCCTTGGTGTGTGGGCCTGGCCAGCACTGTGACTGATAGGCCCATAGAGAGCTCTGCTCACCCTCTCTCTACCAGACCTGAGCTCCACTGGACCACAGACGTCACATCTGACCTGCCCTAGTTCCATTACTTGCTGACCAGCTGCTTTTCCAGTCTTTATTCTCTGCTACTCTTATCTCATCATGATGATCACTGTGCAGCCTCTGCACCCAACAATCCAGACTGGCCTTTCACCCCTTAGCATTTCTCTGTCCTACAGTGGCCTACAGAGGCCTGCAAGGGTCTGACCCTTATCCTGCCTATCCTTCTAGACAGCCACCTGCCCTGCCTTCTGGCCTCCTACTGCCTCTGCCCCAGCTGTCCTTCTCCTTCCACCTGCCACCCACCTGTTTCTGTGTCCCAGAGAGCTCAGGCTAAGTGTCACCTGCCCCGAGGCCGTCTCAGCTCCTCTTGGTCTCAGCTGTACTTCTGAACCCTTCTGGCCCCCATCCCACATTTGCTTGTATATTGGTTTAATTCTCCCAACCTACGTGGCCATCCGTGCCAGGACAGGACTCCACTGGTTTCGTGTTGAAGTCAGGGGCTCAGCAGTGTCTTTCTAGGGTCACTGTCAAAAAGTCCTGTGATCATGATGTGCACACAGAAGAAAATGGAAATGTCCTGGAGGGAAGGAAGGAGACCAAACTCCTCACCTTGTTTTCCTCAGGGGTTGGGAAAGGACCGGCACAGGAAGTAAGCGTGTGTGTGTGTGTGTGTGTGTGTGTGTGTGTGTACTCACATACCAGGTGGGGATTTGGGCTACAACTATGGTGATTCTACTCTTCAAAAGGAGAATATATTCTTAACTTCATTGTATAAATTTAAAAATCAACAATAATAAACCTGGCGTGGTCGGGGGAGATGAGGTCGGGCAATTCCAAGCCACACTCAAACACAAAGAAACACGGGGACGCCTGCGATGCGCTGGTGGGTTGGGTCTTCACTTTATTACTGGGCCACCAGAAGTCACCACCTTCACTTGGTTCACCACAAATGGACGATGTCATAAAGGAGAGGGCCACGGCGCCACTGGGTTCACTCTTGAGAGACTTAACCGGGTGGTAGGGGTCAAGAGCAGGGGCCAGGACTGGGCCTGCCCTTCACTGCACACGCACAGATATATTTGTGGAGCCTTATATTATACATCTTATATATAGAAAATATATATATTTATACTATACACAGGCAGTAACGCTGCGGAAGGGGCCAGGGCACCCAGACAAGGGCTGTGGGCACCAGGGTCAGGGATTGGGGCCCAGGCAGCGTGGGAGATGGCTGGGCCAGGCCATCCTCCATGAATTCTGGGAAGGGGAATTCCCCTTCTTGCTCCTTAGAGAATCAAAGGGATCTTGGGCCAAGGATGGGGCCCCCAGGGTAACATATAGGGGTCTAGGTTACATGGGAGAAGCCATGGAGACCAAGATTCACAAGGGCAGGATGACGTAGGCACCAACGCCGGTCAGTGACACGTGGGTCGGCCATGGCCTGCCCGTGTCTGTGCAGAAGGCAAAGCCTGGCTCCCACCGCTCACTCTGTGCTTTTCCTAGGACAAGCCTGTGTCTTCCCGTCCACTTCTACCCTCTCTAAGGGTCCTTGCAGCTCTGACCTTGTGTGAAACCCCAGGGTCCCTGGGCCCCTCTTGTGCTCCATAGGGAAGAAGGACCCAAACTCCACAGGCTTGGCAGGGGGCCTTGCCCCAAGGACCGTGGGAGCAAGGGCAAGCAGAGGATGGTGCAGAGGAAGGGGGGCCAGGGTGCTGTGGGCCCGTGAGTGTGGGTCCCCCCAGGAGCAGAGTCCTGCCCTGACCGCTTCTCCCCTCCACTGCCACTGGTCCCCATGCTGTGGTGGGTCATGCTGGGGCCTGTATCCAGACTGTCACCCAGGACAGTGAAGGGTGCTCACTGAGATGATGCAGCACCCTGCTCCTGGCAGGCACACCCTGCCCTGTGCGCTGGCACTGCCAACAGTGAGTCAACACCCAGTGAGAAACAGATGGTCTCCCTGGGCCTACAGTAGGAGAGGCTCCCAGTGGGACTGGGACTTGGCCCGGCCTCCTGTGGTGGGCACAGAACCCACAGCCTCACTGGGGGGACCCCTCTGCTCAAGCCTGAGGTAACTGGCCCCCACGCTGTCCAGCCCTTGGGGGAGAGAGGACTGGAGCAGATGAATCCAGATCTGTGCTGCCTCGCTTGTGCTCAGAGCCTCAGTGTCCTCTTCTCAGGGGCAAAGTGGCCAATGTGTTTGCTTGGACGCTTTCTTGGGCCTCAGGCCCACAGCGCACACAGCAGATCCAACAGGAGACCCGGAGCCCTGGCCACCCGGACCCTCAGCTCCTCAGCTCAGGTGTCAGAAAGGGTCAGCGAGTGACCTGATGCGCCAGGTCCTGCAAGGCTGGGGTGACAGTGATGGAGACTCTGACCCCGTCCGCCACCAACGCTCCTCTGCTTCGCCCCCAATGTGCGCTAGGCACAGTCTGGCTCTCCCCTGTCCCTACAGGCTCCAGGTGGAGCGTGCCTTACATAGTGCGGCCTCCCTGCCCTTCTGCGCCTTGGTGCCACGAGCTCCTCGACCACTCTGCTGCGCTTTCTCTGTGGCATCTCAGGCAGGTATAGCCCACAAGCCAGTGACTCTAAAGCTTCCCCTGCTGCTCCACCTCTGACAGCCCTACCCATGCCACAGGGCTCTGCCTCAGTCCACCTGACCCTCACTGTCCCCTAGGTCATTTCCATGCCCAGGGAGGTCGCAAGGGTGGGGAATTGGCACCTGCTGAGTGACTCAGGCCAGGAAACAAAGGCAGGGAGGACGCTGATCAGGCCCCAGGGCGGCCACAGAGGGGCTGCTGAGCCGGCACAGCACAGGGCCCGGGAGTGGCATGGGGGGGCAGGGAGTGAGCATCTGGGGCAGAGTGAGCTCTGACTTGCAGCAGAATCAGGATGTCTCATGGGGCTGGGGTCCCCAAGTACCTCCCAATGAGAGTAGCATGGAGTGGTGCTGCCCCAGGCTCGAGGCTGGGGGCAGTGAGGAGACGGGGAGAGTGGGCCGGGCTGGGGGTCTGGGCTGCCAGGGTGGCCTCTCCCACAAGCCAGGTGCCTGAGGGGCCGTGGGAGAGTGACCTTGTTCTCTGCAGGGCTCAGTCTCCTCAGCCATGTGGTGAGGACAGCCCGGACAAGCCCAGCAGGCCTGGTGCAGAGGGAGATCCAGGAGTGCTGGCGGCCAGTTTGCCAGGACTAAGCCCCCGTGGGCCACATTTACAGGCGCCGGGCCATCTCTGTCCCACCATTCCCGCCTCCACATCTCAGCGTCCCCTTTCCAGGGACGAGCACTGCCTTGTGGGTGAATGCTGGTGGACACTGTGAATGAACGCAGTATCCTCAGTTGCACCCTCCTGGCCCCCGCAGGGCACACGGCTCGGACACACTGGCACATACGTGTAGACACTCCCATACCTGGTGCCCCCATCCCTGCCCCAAGTCATCCTGGGTCTTCAAGGAGCGACCTGGAGATGTGGAAGTGCTGGGCAGGGTAGGGGGAGGGCAGGACGGGAGGGGAGGGGTGGGGCCGGCGATCACCCGGGCTCAGTAGCCCTGGGACTGGTAGCCCTGCGGCTCGGTGTCAAAGCCCGGCTGCTGGTAGGTGCCGCCCATGCTGGCGGGGTCCGGCCCTGCGCTGGGCTCCACGTAGGGCGCGTAAGGCGTGCTGGAGTCCTGGCTGGGGTCCATGTAGTCCTGGGAGAAGAGGGCCGAGTCGGCGCCAATCTGGTACCGCTGGAAGGCCAGCACGGCCTGGCCCGCCTGGGACGGGGCCATGGCAACAAGGACGGGAGGGAGGGGGCGGTTAGGGGAGAGACAGACAAGAGCACTGGGTTAGTAGTGGTTAGTTGACCGGACACAGTGTTAAAGATCCTCAAAGCACCAAAACAAGCTGGAGCGGCAGCTACCCATCCGGAGCCCAGAATCATCACGTCTGGCCAGACAGGCCTCCTAGCACTGCCCCATGATTCCCGGCCCACAGGTCACCCTAGGCCAGCAGAAATGTTCCTCTCCACTGTGAAGGAGAAAGACAGCCCAAGTCTCTGGCCTTCGCATGAGTGTCTTCAGGGATATGATGCAAGCTAGGGAAAAATGCTTCTTAATAAAACAAAGAGATCTCTCGGTGTTTCCGAAAAACTATCCTGTGGGCTGGGGATTTAGCTTAGTGATTCTGGTGTCTGCCTTGCAAGTACAAGGTCCTTAGTTCGATCCCCAGTAACCACATACAACAATGCTAGGTGTGGTGACTCACGCCCACCAGCAATCAGCACTATATATCACAGTGCCAGGCCTGGTGACTCATGCTGGTAATTCCAGCACTCAGGAGGCAGAGGCAGGAAGAATTCTGAGTTGGAGGCTGGCCTGGGCTACATAGCGAGGTCAGGACCAGGCTAACCTACAAAGCGAGACCCTGTCTCAAAAAAAAAAAAAAAATCCAAAACCAAAACTATTCTGCATCTCACAGCCAGACACAATCACATGACTAAGTTTTGACCCCAGAGAAATCTCCATGCTCTTTGTCCTTGCCTTTCATCTGATGCCTAGAATACAAATACAATGGCTGGAGCTTGAGTTGCCAAAATGGACCATGAGGATGGAAGACGCCTGGGTCACTAAAGACCCCTGAGTCACTATGCTGGCCCTGTACTCCCCCCCAAAAACCTTCTCTTTAAGTCACTGATATTTGGGATTTTCATCACTGCTGCTGAACCTGAAACACATGGTCAAACAAATATAGGGAACTGAGTTAAATAAGTTTCAGACCATCAGACCCTGACTATCAGAGCTGGGGGACTCTCATCCGACCACCAGAGCCCTTCTCACACAGCACCAGTGACTGCAGTGTGCATGCGCGTGCGCGCAAACACACACACACACACACACACACACACACACACACAGAGGTTAGGATGCTTTTTTCAGTAAAGGTATTCTTTTCTTTATTTGAGACAGGGTCTTGCTTTGTAGTTCAGGCTGGCCCTGAGCTCACTGTATAGCCCAGGCCAGCCTTCAACTTTCTGCAATCCTCCCGCCTCTGCCTCCAGAGGGCTAGGATTATAGGTGTGAGCCACCAAGCCTGGCACTGTGATATGTGGTGCTGATTGCTGATGGGCATGAGTCTCCACGCCCAGCATTGTGCTGTGTGGTTACCAGGGATCAAACGAACTCGGGCTCTTGTACTTATGGTGAGGCCTTCTCCATAGACCTTCGAAACTGGCCACCAGCCTGTGGTGGGGAGCACTACGCTGCCCATTCCCATCAGGGGCTGGGAAGCTGAGGCCTAGGGAAGTATGCTTCTAGTGCCAGGCCACTCATTCTCTGTGTGATCGGCTCTAGCAAGGCTTGGGTGCAGGTGCTGCTCCTCAGCCTTGTGCAGAAGGGGCTGGGCAGGGCCGCCCAGCCAGCTGAGCCAGGGAGGGAAGCTGAGCAGGCCCGGAGCCCTGAGTCCTCTGACAGGGCAAGGGCTGGCCACACGGAGATCTCCCTACCATAGAGCTGGCAGAGGGGCCCAGCTCTCAGAAGAGACTGTATAAATGAGTGTGTGAGTACCGAGCTGACACTGATTGAGCAGCCCGTGCCACGCCCTGCGCCAGCCTGCTCCATCTGCTCACCACTTTGACAGGTGAGACCATTCCCATCTGTGAGCCAAGGAAATGGACTGAGGCTACGAGTCTGCAGGGGTTTCCTGGGTCACCGGCATCGAAAGCAGGAGCAGGCCCAGAGCCGGTGCCCCAGGTTATACCTCTCTAGGGGTGCATTAGGTCGTCCTTCACACCCTGTCCCCAAGGCAGGTCATCACACTGTGGTCACACTCGGGACCTCGGGCCGTGGACAGCTGCCAGCAGGCAGAGTCCCCCCTTAACCCGCCAACAACCTGCAGCCCATCTGGGGGCAGCTCTGATGCGTCTGTCTCCCCGCCCAGCCCGTGGGCTCCTGGAGCCACACCGTGTCTAACTCATCATAGGCACAAAAGAGCTGCTCAATAAATGTTTACTGAATGAATGAACACACAAAAATGAATGAAGGGAAGGACTAAGGAACAAACCCTAAGCGCCCTAGGGGTTGGGGGGCTGGGGCTATGCCGAGGTGGGGAACAGCGTGCTGTACTCCTCCTGGAAGGTTAGGTCCTTGAATCTGCGCACGGCCAGGGCTGCGGTCAGGCTCTGCCGGAGAGAGCAGGGTGAGGCCGCTGGGGAGGACTCGGGGGGAAGAGGCCTCACAGCGCCACTGAGTCAGCGCTTCCGCTTCGCTCAGAAATCCTGATGTCTGATCACCCATTCCTCTTGGAGCCCCCCACAATCTCAATCTCAGGACTGGGCTTCTCCCCTGGAGGCCTTGGGGTCCCCAGTTCTGGGCACCTTCTTTGGACTGAGAGTCTTTAGGGTGACCTTGTTCTTCTTGCCCAGGTTGAATACATCAACAGCCAGAGTGACCCTGGCTGGATGGCGAGGAGGAGCTGGACCACAGGCCCCTCCAAACCCAACCTCCCTGTACAGGCCAGGAGGCCAGGTGTCCCGGCAGGAAATGAATATCCAGGGGCCCTCGAGAGGAAGCAATGAACGGGCGAGGTGGGCCACCCTGCAATCCTAGCTACTCAGCAGGCTGAGGCAGGAGGGTCACAAGTTCAAGGCCAGAAAAGGAAACTCGGTGAGGCCCTGTTTCAAAGTACAATAAGAGCAGCTGGGGGTGTAGCTCAGTGGCAGAGCACCCCTAGATCTGACCTTCAGTCAGGGTTAGGGGAGTCACCCCAGAGAGGATAGGAAGGGCTGGCTGCCTGAGTTTCCTCGTGAGAAGCTCGGAGGAGACAGTGCTGCGCACAGCGGAAGCGACAGGGTGGAGCCAAAGAGGCCCTGGGTCTCCTCAGGAGGAAGAGGAGGACAGCGGGCCACCTAGGCTCAGGGCCTCCGCCACCCAGCCGGCGCCAGCACAGGATTGGTTTCCAGGCTGTCAAGCCCAGGTTGTGCCTTCTTAGACTCATGTTATTTTTTTTTGACTTGAATAAACCACCAATATATATATATACAGATCAGATGTCATGTAAGAATTCCAGTTTCTGGCTACTTGGGAAAAACTAGAAGCGCTGGCTCTGTGGGTCCCAGCTCTGTTTGGCAGCAGGAATTGAGCAAAAGGGACATTTTAGGACGGGGCCCACGGGTCTCCCAGGCCAAGCAGTCAGGCCCGTGACTGCGGCCCCTCCTTCGCTCATTTGCCAGACAAGACAGGAGTCAGGAGAGTGTGCTGGCTCCTGGACTGGCTCCTTCCCAACCTCCAGTCCACGGAAGCCACCAGCCCGGGGCCTGGGCGCATGGGTGCTATACTCACCCAAGTGAAGATGGAGAAGAAGGAGAAGGCGATGGCAGCCCGGGCTGCGTCGGTCCCTTCGTTCAGTGGGTTGTCCTTGGGCTTGGAGACCTGCCACTGGTTGGCCAGGAAGCAGAAGCCCACAAACCACAGGAAGGCCCAGAAAGCTGGAGGTCCCAGGGCAGGGCAGCAGCCGACAACAGGCAGTTCACAAGCAGGTCTCCCGTGCTCTCCCGGCCCATAGGCGGGGCCAGGGGGGTAGGGTTGGTGGGAGAGAAGCCCAGGGAGGAAGCAGACCGGGCAGCGCAGCAGTGGGGGAGCAGCGAGGGGAGAGAAAAGGCGGTCAGCTCAGGCGCATTTCCCAGCCTCTGGGCCCATATCCAGCCACTTCCGACTGGGGCCCAACAGCCCACCAGAGGCCGGCTACTGTCTGGGAAGGACAACCACCCTCCACCCGCTCAGGCTTCTAGAGATCTGGGGGCAGGTGGTGCGGCTCAGCCTGGGTAGGTCCTTGGAGATCTGGGGATTCGGCTGAGCAGTGTTGTGGTGGCCCAGGGCCAGCCAGAGGCACACAGTGCTCCCCAGAATAAACTGGGTGCTGACCCCGGGGCCCTGTGTAAGTCTGAGAACCTTAATAATCCCTCTAGAAGGCCTAAGGGGCCCCAGGCCGAGAAAGCAGGGAGGTCCCTCCCCAGACACCCCAGTCTCCAGTCCTAGGAGGGAGGCTGAGCTGCAGGGCTCTGACCCAACGGGGCATCCCCTGAGCCAACTCCTGGACGTGTGGGACGGGTGTCAGGGGCCCTGTACCAGAGGGAAACTGAGGCTCGCAGGAACCGACTGTGTGCCGGGCTTCTAGCCGCCCCTCGCTTTTTCTCCTGGGGCTCTGCCAGGGAGGGGCACAGAGGGTCACCGAAGCAGACCTGACCAAGCGCTGCCATGGTCTGGCCCTCCCCTTGCTAGCATGTGCCTCGGAGTCTGTCTCTGCTGCCCCCCTTGGGCTCCCGTGGCCAGGGCTCACCGGAGACGCCGATGTCAGACAGGACGGCCTTCTTTCGGTCCTTGACGCTGCTGATCTGAGGGAAGTAGACGTCCAGGGCCAGGTAGAGCAGGCAGGTGAGGAAGGCCAGCACACCCACCGCCACGCCGTAGCTGCAGGCGTTGGGGTTGCGGTTGTAGATGCAGAACTCCTCGCTCTCGGAGGGGCTGTTGAGGTAGCCCTCGTTCACGATGGAGCCGAACACCACGATGGAGAACACCTGAGGGCAGATGTGGGCACAGCAGAGACAGGTGTGAGCCCCGGAAATGGCTTTCCCAGTGCCAGCCCTGTGGACAGGGAGTGCCATCTCCAAGTTGGCCTGCCACCTGCCCCTCCGTGAGCCACGAGGCAGCTGTGGAGCAGCATTTCACAGGGAGGCCCTGAGAGGCAGCTGATTTGCCCGGGGCGGGATCCACTGCTCCTTCCGTAGTGGCAGGAACTGAAGACTCCCTTACCGGCATGCAGCCTTGCCCCCTCAACAGAGGTCTTCCCGGCCCCTGCGGCAAGGTGCCCGTAGGACTGGCCTGGCCTCACAGAACAGGCGGGTCCGGGGCCTCCTAGACTGGGACCCACCCAGTCTCTACTGGCTTCCTGTTGGGCTCACCCAGAGGCTCCACCCTCTCTGCGTGTCCCTCCGTGGGGCCCTGGCAAGCAAATAAATGGCCAGAAAGTCACACCAGTCACAACCTTGCCATCTCATTTACATCATCACCCTGAGACAGGTACTCCATTGGCCGGGGAGATGGCCTGGATGGCCCACTCCAACTCACGCCCAGTGTCGTCTATGTCCCTCAAGGGCACTGGGCACAGTAGTCATCTATTTCTAAAGGATAAAATATGGCCAAAAAAAAAAAAATGATAGGCTTCACTTTGAGCGTAAGTCACAAAAAAATGGCCCAGCATCAAGGACCGTGGCTCGAATCTATAATCCCAGTACTCCAGGAGGCCGAAGCAGGAGGATCACACGTTTCCGCGCAGCTTGGGCAAGTCAGCAATACCCTGTCCCAAAATAAAATACAGGCTGGGAATGTAGCTCAGGGCAAAGGCCCTGGGTTCAACTCCCCCTCCACACAAGAAAAGACTGGTGGGATATTTATCTATCATGCTAGCACTCAGGAGGCTGAAGCAGGAGGATTGCTGCATGATCAAGGCTACACAGTGAGTTGAAGGGCAGCCTACCACCTTGCTCCCTGCTGCGGATGGAAGCCAGCTGTTCACTTTTTCCTCTGTTTTGCAGTACTGGGGGTAGAGCCTGGAGCCTCGTGCACGAGGGGCAAATGCTCTCCACTGAACTGCACCCCACCCTGTTTGAGTCCCCACTTGACTAGGACCTAAAAAAGTCCCTGGTCTGCAGCAGGGAGCCAAGACTCCGAAGCAGCAGTGAGGAATGAACCTGAAGCATCACCCTCAGAGGAGCTGGCAGATGAGCCTGCAGCCCCGCTGGTACCAGCTGTAGCTTTTCAAGAGAGCTGGAGGCGGCGGCACCTGGCTAAGCTGATGCCTGACTTGCAGGTAACACATTTGTTGCTTTAAGCCACACGATTTGGAGCAGTTTGTTGTGTGGCAACAGTTAACTAACACATTAGTTTTTTTGAGTCAGAGTGTCACTGTGACCCTGAACTCACTATGTAGCTCAGGCTGGCCTCACGCTCCCGGGGATCCTCCTGCCTCTGCCTCCTGGGTGCTGGGATGACAGGTGTGCGCCACCATGCCCAGTGATGCATCAGTTTTCCACAGATGAAGCGGGTAAGGCACAGGTGTGTGCCTCCATGGTTTGTTTTGCAGTTCTAGGAATCGGACCCAGATTCCTGGCTCAGATGTGTCGCACTGAGCTATACCCTCGGCACTTTTTAATTTTGAAACAGGGCTTCACTAAGGATAAGAGTCTCGAGCCTACAACCCTCTTGCCTCAGCCTCCTGAGTAGGTTACGAGCGTGTGGCACCATGCCCAGCTCAAGGCGCAGGTGTTGTGAATGTGGAAACAAGCGGGGGGGCTGAGAGAGCTGAGCTCCAACCCCGGAGATCTGACTTAAAGCTCCTGCTTTCTCTTCGGGCTTCTGGCCTCCTCTGAGACCATGTAGGACAAGGAGGCACCGAGCCCAGGGACACATGCCTGCGAAGTGTCGGTCCTGTGACGAGCTGGAGGTAGAGGCCGGAAGCTCCATGGGCTGCTACTGCCCATGTCCACCTGACTCCTCTTTGCATTTTTCTATAATAAAAAAGCTATGATGAGGATGAGGCAGGTATGTTTTCTGCCATGGCAGCCATCCAGCAGGTACTGCAGGTGTGGGCAGGAGACAGCTGTCAGTGTCACAATTCCCTGATCTCCTCTGCTGCGGAGGTCTAGACAGTCACGAGCCGCCTGTGATGTTCTGGTCAGCGAGGGACGGTGATGACAGCGGTCCCATGAGACCGGTGTCGTCCTAGTTGGTGTGAGCATCTCTGACGTCTGTGTAATGACAGAATGGCCTATCGCATGCTCAGGCTGTGTCCCCACTGCTAAGCAACACACGACTGTACTTTACCTGGATTTTTACCATGTCCAGGACATATGAGTGCAGTAGTAACACACATAAAGCAAACAAACCTACATTTAATGGGAAGACTGATGGGACATTTTTCTTGAAAGGAAAACAAATTTTGGAACCAGAGTTTGGAGAACACCAGTTTGGAACACTGTGCCCTTAAGGAGGATTTGGACCCAAATGGGCACCAGAAATAATGGAGAGAGAAATTATGGCTCCTCCGCCCAAAAGATTACTATTCGTCCACAAAAAAGATACAAGTTATACGAAGATGGATACTGAAAACAGTGAAGGAAAACTGCAGTAGAAGCCAGGCTCAAAGCTCTGGGTTGCGGCTCAGGCAGAGCCAATGCCCAGCACGAACGAGAGCTTGGTGTGGTCCCAGCACCTCTAAAAGAAGCCACACGTGAGAGGTCACCAGCTGTGTGGTTTCCTTCCTGCGCCTTGCATGGGTGGCAAAATAGCGAGAGGGCTGTCGGGTAGCAGGGGGTGGAGGGTGGGAGCGACCGCTTGATGTGCACAGCGTGTTTGGGTGAAAAGGGTCTCCGCCACAGACAGGCAGTTGCGCAGCGCTGTAAACACACCGAATGCAGCTGAATCACACATTTGCGAATGATTATGATACAGAGCTTAACAAAAGGAGAAAGTTCTGAGGTTGTATCCAGGGAGTGTGTCTGCAGTCCTGCCTGGGGACGCCACACGCCCACGGCCCTCCCCTCAGCCGGCCCCAGGGGACACTCGTGATGCTGCTGTTGGCAGCATGGGCTAGGCTGGAGCCCCTGTCTCCTCTCTAACCACCGAGCTGACGCTCAGCCTCGGGGTGGCCATGGAGAAAGGGTGGCACAGCCAGAGATGCAGGGACCAGGCACATGGACTAGCTGGGACAAAAGCTAAAGCACAGCACGGGTGTGACTGGTCAAGGCTCGGTCCAGTCTGGCACTCAGGGACTGGCGGGGAGAGAGTGACACACAGCCAGGACTCAAGTCTTTGTTAAAGGGACTTCACGCTCAGGCAGGTGAGGCAGATTCTGGACAAAGCCCACCTCCCATGCAGTCCCTGTGCACTATGAACTTGAACCTGGGCACCACAAGTCCAAGGCTCCTACCAGAGAATGCCAGGTCAGGTTTCCAGGGCCGGTCTATGTCACCAGATGCCACCAAGCCAGCAGGATAGAAAAGCCTTTTGAATAGAGATTTCAGACAAGAAAGAGTCAGATGGACCCGTGGGGTTCAAATCAGAGAGACCTGCTGCTCAGCCTGTGTGTCCCTGGGCCAGAGACTGGGCCTCTCTGAGTCTGCAGACCTTGGACCTTATGAAAATGAACCTCTTGGGCCGGGGAGTTAGCTCAGTGGTTCCGGCGCCTGTCTTGCAAGCGCAAGGACCCAGGTTCAATCCTCAGTAACCACATACAATACTGGGCATGGAGACTCACACCCAGCAGCAACCAGTACCACATACCACAGTGCCGGGCGTGGTGGCTCACACCTGTAATCCCTGCACTCGGGAGGCAGAGGCAGGAAGATTGCTGAGATGTGATTTTGAGGCTGAGCTGAGTGCCAGCCTGAACCACAAAGTGAGACCCTGTCTCAAAAAAACCTAAAAAAAAAAAAAAAAAAAGAAAGAAAATGAACCTCTTGGCTGGGGTATAGCTCAGTGCTTGAGGTACACAAGGCCCTGGGGCTATCACACAGATGAAAGGGAGAAAGAGAGACAGAGAGAGAGAAAAGGAGAGAGTGAGGGAGTGAGAAAGAGAAAGGGAGGGAGGGAGGGAGGCTGGAGAGAGGACTCTTTAGATTAATTCTCCTCCTCTGACAGCCCTGCGCGAATGCCTAGACAGGGGCTTCACGGAGCTCTGTCAGGGCCTGCACTTCTCCCAAGGCCCCAGGAAAGGAGGACACCACCAGAAGGCCCCTCCTGGCCAGCACCTCCTAGTGGTCACCTACTCCTGGGCTGAGCGGTGGGAGGTAGAGGGGACCCCTTCCCAAAGACTTGAGGCCTTGGGGACAGCAAAGAAGGAACAATTAAGGTTGCGCCCTTGCTGGGGGTGTGTATGTATGCTTGTAATCCCAGCATTTGGGAGGCTGAAGCAGGAGGATTACCACAAATCTGAGGCCAGCTGGAGCTATACAGTGAGTTCAAGGCCACCTTGAACAGCAGAGTGAGGCCCTGTATGAAAACAGAAACAGAAACAAAGCAAAAGATTGGGCCCTCTTGGGAGACAAAGCAGGAAATCTTTGGAGAGGCTACGAGGAAAGTGCTGGAGATGATGTGTCCCCAGGAGGGTGAGGAGCAAGGTCGCAATACCCCGGAGAGACTGGGTAGGCCATGCACTCTCAGCAGTGCCAGCAGAGGGCAACTGTGGTCATTCACTGACCACGGAGTCTCTGTGCCCAGCACTGCCAGGAAGGGTGCCAAGCTGGCCAGGTCCCAATTCCCTCTTGGGGGGCAGGAGCCTGGCCACCTGCCTGGGTTATGGACTGTCCTTGAACCCAGAGGTCGGAGCCCCGTCTCCTTTGAAGTGGTCAAGGGAGGTGACAAGCATGATAGCTGGTGACACACTGAAGCTCAAGGGAGGCCATGCAGGCGTGGGACGCAGGGGGACCCTGCTCAGCCAGCCAAGAGGGGGCAGCAGCGAGCTGAGAGGGAGCCAGCCAGCGACAGGGTCAGAAGTGGAAGTGGCCTGACATGGTGAGTGGAAGGGGCAGAACAGTGACAGTGACACGGGCATGGGACAGGGCCTGGGGCCGGGGAGGCTACAGTGTGTAGAAGTCAGGAGGGGATGGGTGCAGTCCCGCGGGACTCTGGCACGGTGGTCTTTGAGCAGATGCCTGCTGCAGTGAGGAGCCAGAAGCGCAAGGGTCCTGGGGTGCAGTAAAGCTCAGTGCACTGAGAAACAGCACAGAGTGGGCAGAGGGAGTGGGGGGATGTCTAGAGGGGAGGTTGCTAAGGGAAGCGGAAGCTGGTCTCCAGGACCTGGAAGGTCAGGTGAGTCAGGAGTCCCACACACTTCAAAGCAACCATTTAAGTGGGTTGATCTGACTCAAGCACGGCCAGAATCTCCCAAGCGGTCGGAGAGAAGACACACCCAGGAACTCCTACAGAGCCCAGGGACAAAGGTGTGGACTGGGGCTGGTGCAGGGACCAGGGATGGGGGAGCTGGGGGCTGCTGGGGGTCTGCTGAATGGTCCCATGTGAGACAAGAGGGGACAGGTCGGGCTCAATGGAACAGGGCACTGGGTGTGCTCCTGAAGACATCACATCCCAGGCAGCCTGAGCACCTGCAGATGGAGGGGCTGAGTCTCAGGAGGGAGGGGGCATCTCCAAGCACACGTGCATGCGCGCACACGCTCACACACACACACACACCTACACACACATCCCCTGTGTCTTCCCAGAGCTGTTGTCTCCCCAGACTGGCAGCCCCAAGAACAGGACACGGCCTCTGCCTTCACCAGGCCAATACTTGAGACCTGCCCGGTCACGCAGCTGTCAGAGGTGGACGTGGCACATGACTTGAGTCTGAATCCAGCACGGGTGCCCTGGGAGACCTGTGAAGGCTGGGATCTGCAGGGACGGCGAGAGACACACAGAGTGGCACAAGGAGACACCGGAGAACTGGAAATTCAACCAGAAGGAAATTCCACCCTGGCCAGAGGGAAACTCACACACCAAATGGCCCTGCCTTGGGCAGGCGCAGTTGCACAGAGGCTGAGATGCAGAGAGGCCAAGGTGACAGCTGGGGGGGGACACGGAGGCTGCAGGGACAGGCAGGCACAAGAAAAACCACCTTCTCTGAGCTGAAAGAAATGGGAGAAAAGGCAACGAGAGCGCAAACAGGCCAGGGACCGCCATAGCTTCCCACCCTCTCTGGACTGAGCCGGGAGCGTTTTTAGAAACAGGTTCCAGATGGTGCCTGGAAAAACACGGTGGAAGAAGGGAAGCAATGCGCCACAGATGTGCAGGATCTCAGGATGCCGGGGCCACAGGTGAAGAGAATCAGAGCCCAGTCAGGGTCTCCAGGGCCCTGCCCTGCTCAGCACCCCACCCAGAACGGCAGAGCCACAGCGACCAGAGACCGCCAGGTGGCACCTCCGGATTGTTCCCACCTCTCTCTCTTTTTTTCCTTTCTTTTTTCTTTTTTTTTTTTTTGAACGTGGAAACTGCCCTGAACTAATCCGCAGACCTTTCTTATTTTTTATTTTGAGACGGGGTCTCACGAAATGAGATGCAGAGAGGCCAACTTGGGCTGGGCTCTCAACCTGCCTCGTCTTCCGGTAGCTGGAATCACAGGCACGAACCACCACATCCAGCTTTTCCCCTTGTACTAAGGATCGAACTCAAGACCTTGTGCTTGAGAGGCAGGCATGGCACCACTGAACTAAAACCCCAGCACATCCGGTTTTGTTCCCACCCTTTTCATCTGTCCAACATGAACAACCATCCTTGTCCCTTTCTAGCTGTGCTGGGGTGTGATGACTCCCAGCCATGTCACTGTGCCAACCCTTCCAGTAGGACTGCTTTACAGGTCTGCCCCCTCCAACGAAACCCTGCGCCAGCCTGCTGTTCCCTAGGGCCAGCCCTTACGGGCAGCTCGTAGGAAACCATCTCATCTGTCCCATAACCCACAGGAGGAAAGCTCATCTCTGAAACTCTGGGAGACAAGGCTTGGAGAGGCAGCCCAATCCAGGCCCCGGGAGTCCTGTCCCCACGCTAGAAGGAGCAGACGGCAGAGCCAGGTGTAGGGCTGTGCTGGGGCGTACTGCAGCTCTGCGTCTGGGCCTTGGCCTCCTCTCTGGCTTCCCTGCCTGTCCCTGGTGGTCCCTGGCAGCAGCGCCTCCGGGCAGGGGACTGGGAATAAGGCCCGTATTCCCAGGACAGCTCTGCATTCCCCGAGGGAATGCTCTCTGCTTTGGCCCTTCTTGGCTTCTAGTGCCCTCGAGCCACCCACGCGTCAGCCACTGTCCGGCTGCCCAACCCCATCCAGTCAGTGAGGGGCTCTCATTTCAGCCTCCTTGTGTGACTCAAACCCCTCCGGGTCCCCACCTGGCCCAGGCCACTGTCACCATTCCCCTAGCTGTGACAAAACCCTGTGTACCCTCAGAGTAGCCAGTCTCTTCAAACCTGAGACACACGTGTCTTCCCCTGCTGGCAGCTCTCACGCTGGGCTCAGCCACCTCCGACGTGCAGTCTCCCCCTGCAAACCCCATTCCCCTCGTTCCCCCCAGCTCTACCACACTCCTCCCCACCCTGACAGGTCATCCTGCCTCAGGGCCTCTGCACTGGGCCTGGGATGCCTGACGTCCTTAGACCTTCCCACGCCGGCTCCTTCTCAGGGCCCAGCCTCGGTGGGAAGATGCTCGTCAGAGTCCCAGAGCTGAGATGTCCTCGGACACCAGTCCACTTCTGTGGTGACGCCCTCACACATCTGCCCCCTGGACCCAGAGGGGAAGGTCAGGCCAGGAAGGGCCTGGGAGGAAGCAGCTCCTCCTCGGGGCCTGGCTTGTGCCTCCGCTCGCTCGCACACTTGACCACAGAGCACTCACTCCACCAAGGGCTGCGGTGTCCTCCCTGGCTGCCTCTCGGCCGGGCACTGCTGCAGTCCCAGGATGGACAGGGTGAAGCCAGCGCAGGAGCTCACCCTCCTCTCCTCCCAGGAGGAGCCCAGGAGGTGGCCCCTGGGGGATTAGACAGTAATCTGCCCTCCCCCTGCTGTCCCCGCAGTGCCAGTGTGGGGGTGGGGTAGCCTTGGCTGGGCAGGGCCCTGGCTAGAGACTTGTTCAGCCAGCCCTGAGATGTGTCCTCCTGTGGCTAAAGGAACATGAGGCTCTGGAGCCTTATAACAAAGGGGGAAACTGAGGCCCAGAGGGGCCCACCTGACTCCCTATGACTCCTGCTCAGTGAGAGAAACGCAACCCCTGTTCCCAAAACTTTTGACACCTTGGGCCCTGCTGCCTCTGCCCTTTCCAAAGCTAGGAGTTGGGGAGGGGATGACATCACATGCCAACCACATGCTGCCCAAGCAGCACTTGGGGTCAGTCATGGGCCTTCACGCTGAGTTAATCCCTCGGCCCTTTTCTGTATTTATTTTTGTATTTTGAGACAGTTTCCCTGAGTTGTACAGGCTGAGTTTGAACTTTTGATCCTCTGGCCTCAGCCTCCCTGAGTGCTGGGATCATAGGTCTGCACCATTACATCTGGCTGTTGGGTCCACTTTATAGATAGGGCAACTGAGGCTCTGTGGGGCCACCATGCTGGGAAGCTCAGGACTGACCATGTAGGTGTCCATTTGTGTCCACATGGCCGACGCTGTTTCTTTTCTCTGCTCAGGAGAGGCTGGGCACTGTGCAGTACTGGCTGTGACAGTGACGTAACAGAGCCAGTCCCTGCCCTCCAGTGCTTGCTGCCTGACCAGGGTGCTTGCCACTGTCTCTCCATGCCTGCTTGGCCCGACTGCCTAGTGTCACCTCCCTGCTCCCAAGCTGAGTGAGGTCGCTCAGGCTCTGTGTTCACCTCCACTTATTTGCTTGGATTTTTTTGAGACAGGCTCTCACTTTGTAGTTCAGGCTGGCCCTGCACTCACTATGTAGTCCAGGCTGGGCTCCAATCTGTGGCAATCCTCTGACCTCAGCCCCCATGTTTTAATAGATCTGGGCCCATCCCCCTCCCTGGTAAAGACCAGCACCTGGCAGGTACGCCGCATGCTCACGTGGACAGTGTGTCAACGTCCTGTGCTGTCTGCCTGCAGAGCAGGACGCTATGCTCCCTCACTGCTTGCTCTCACTGTGAGCTGCGGAGATCTGTTAACGGCGCGTTTGGTGGTGAAGGTCACGGGGTGGAGGGGGGGAGGCAGCCTGCTGCGGTGAGCGCCGGAGAGCAGGATGCCTGGGACGGAGACACACAGGACTGCTGTGAAGACCAGAGGGCTGGGAGGCGGCGTCTGGGAGCCAGGCGTGAGGGTGGCTGAGGGGGGAGGAGGGGACAGAAGAGAACAGTGTGGGGTCTGTGCTCTCGAGCAAGGAGAGGGGCAGCATCCGATGGCCTGGGTCGCTGGAAAGGGAGGTGGGCTAGAACTGACCACCAGGGGCCCAGGAGGGGGAGGACATGGGGTGGCACTGGGGACAGTCGGGCCTCGGAGGCCCAGAGCTAAGGAGCCAGGAGTCTGCATCAGTGTGGGAGCGGGGGGTGGAGGGGTAGGAAGGGCTCGTGTGGAGACAGGGGTGTCAGCAGCCCAAGGATGGCAGTGACAGCGGCTGAGGCAGTTGAGGCGAGCACCAGACAGGAGAGGGAAGGCCAGGTGCACAAAGGCCACAGCAGCAGGTACGACAGTGGCCGGGACAGAAGACAGGGGTGATGCTGGAGAAAGGGGACTGAAGCCCAGGTCCTCTCCCGAGAGGACAGTGGCCTGGCCACCTGCAGCCCCAACAAAGGGAAAGTATGGTAGGAAATGGACAGCAGGGAGAAGGATAGGCCAGATTACCGTGCAGCTTCCACAAAGAGGCCACAGCTTCAAGACATCCGGGGACACTGGGGACGCAGGACCCAGGTCGGGCCCTGCTCCTGTGACTGAGCTAGCTGAGGAGCCCCAGCCTGTCCGGTCCTTGTGTAGTGGCAGCCTGGGGCTGGCAGCTTGAGGTGTCCCTGCCCTTCCTGGAAGGCCCACTCCCAGGCCCCTGCCTCTCCAGCAGAAGGAGTGAGCACAGCTCCACCCCTGCGAGAGACAGTGTCCCTTCCCTGGAACATGGGGAGCTCTCAGTGACATCCACGGACCTGGGCTCCCTTCTGGTGCAGCCCTCACAGAGCAGGGGCAGGAGTTTGATTGTTGATGTTTCATGCTACGGGGGACTAAGTGCAGGACCTTCACACCTAGCTGCGTCCTTAACCTGTTTCATCTGAGAGAGGGTTTGACTAAATTCCCCAAGTAGGACTTGAACTTGCAATTCTGCCTTGGCTCCTCGGAGTAGAGGAATTACAGGTGTGTACTACCATGTCTAGCCTGATGGTGGTTCTTGATGTTGCTTCTTTAAACAGACAAATTCAAAAGCCACCATTTAGGAGCCATTAAGGACACAAGTGGGGCTCCCTGAGGGTGGAGGGTTGGGATTCACCAGCCCAATCCGGCGATGCCTGTCTCAGAACAGATAGGGTAACTGAGATCCAGGTGGCACTGGCATTTCGTTTGAGCCATACAGGCAGGCAGGGCCACAGAAGGCTGCCACAAGGTACTCGTTATGACCTGCTCCTTACGCCCTGCCCGCCTCCCCTCCCCCTGGACAGCTGGTTCTTCCGGTCTGGGTGCCAAGCGTGAGTCCTCCAACTGCCCTGCCATCTGCCTCTCCCTCCCTCCCGCCCTCTTCTGGGCTTTCGCTCTCTTTCTCCTCCACCCAGCCTTTGTTCTTTCTGCCCAGGCTCAGGCTGGCAGCAGGTCATGTGGCCTCCCCACTAGCTGGGGACTTCCTTCCTCAGGCACAGGCCACCACACCAGCCATCCCAGCCACTCACCAGCCTCCCTGAGCCTCAGCTTCCAGCTAGAGTGGGGACCACAGACCCTATGAGAAGAGCTGGCTACTGCCACCCAGACATCCAGCCCAATGTCACAGACAGGAGACTGAAGCTGGGAGAGGGAGGGGTTTCCAAGGCCCCGCACAGAGGGCCTGATTTTGATGCTAAACCTCAAGCCTCCCCCCTCTCTGGGGGGGAGGCAGGCTCCCAGCTGCCCCTCACCTGAGGAAACGCCCAAGCTGCACCTGAAACCCTTGGCCAACACCTCCCGCAGGCCTTCTGGAGGCTAACCCTGCCCGGATGCGAGGGAGCAGCCGAACAGACGGCTCTGGTGGGCATGGAGGCTGGAGGGTTCCAAGATGGCCAGTAACAAATGCCAAAAAGATGATCACACGCATCCAGCCAGGACACCAGCCCAGGGTCCCGCTGAGCTCCACCAGGTGGGTGCAGGAGCCCTGCAGACATGGTTCCAACTGCAGCCCCAATGGTCGCAGGCCTTGGGCCAGTGGCAATCCCCTCTCCTGGCTCAGCCTTGCTTCTGAAGATGAGGACAAGGATACATGACCCCCTTACGGAACCCTGGAGAGACCAACTGCGGGGACTGGGCATATAGCTCAGGACAGAGCAATACTTAGCAGGTGCGAAGTTCCATCACCACAATAATAAAGAGAAAATAATCATAAACTCTGCCAGTGGCAAAATTTCTAACATTTTATCGTCTTATTTTGCCCAGGTGGATTTTTGAAAACTCTCTTATGAACCAGCACTGATACTCCTTCTCTGCAGCTCATTAGCCCACGAATGAGACCCCAAACCCCCTACCAGGCCTCGACCAGCGCAGCTCCTGCTGTAGCTGCATCGTCCTCTCTGGCTCCCGGTCGATGTGAGCCACTGCAGAGAGGTCACAGTCGTGCAGGGGATCCATAGTCCGGTCTCCTGGTTTGGACGGGGAGACCGAGGAACCAGGATGAGAAGGTGTCATATGCTAGAGGTCACAACTGCTGTCTAGGGACAGAGGCCGGAGTGGCAGTCCATTGTCTCAGACTTAAAATTTTTTGTTTGTTTTTTAGACAGGGTCTCGCTTTTTTGTGGTTCAGGCTGGCCCTGAGCTCAGCCTCAAACTCCCATCACAGCAATCCTCCTGCCTCTGCCTCCTGAGTGCTGGGATTACAGGCGTGAGCCACCACGCCCGGCACTGTGGTATGTGGTACTGATTGCTGGCAGGCGTGAGTCTCCAAGCCCAGTACAGTATATGGTTACTGGGGATTGAACCCAGGCCCTTGCGCTTGCAAGACAGGCGCCGGAACCACTGAGCTAAATCCCCAGCCCACACTTTTAAAATTTTTGAGATAAGGTCTCACTAAATTGCTATATTGCCAAGGGCGAGCTCCAACTTTTTTATTTTTATTTATTTGAACAGTGTCTTACTTTGTAGTGCAGGCTGGCCCTGAACTCACTATGTAGCCCAGACTGGCCTCAAACTCGAGGTACTCCTCCTGCCTCTGCCTCTCGAGGGCTGGGATCACAGGTGTGTGC
>PVIR01024924.1:0-25387 GCA_004026965.1 Petromus typicus | reverse complement strand
AAAAAAAAAGATTTGGCACAACATAAAAAAAACTGATGACAAATGCTGGCAAAATGTGGAAAAACACATTTTCATTCCCACCCTGGGTGTAAACTTATAAAGCTAACCAATGAAGGCCATTTGAAAACATCAAGATTTAAAATGCACATATCAGTTAACTGAACTATTTCACTTCTAGGACTCTTTCCCAAAGAAATCCTTGTCTGTGTGTTCCACACAACTTATTACACAAGTTTATGCATGTGAATCTAAGAATATTCATCACAATACTGTATATATTAGTAAAAATTTAAAATCTTTCCCATGTACTATACCAAGGAGGAGGGAAATAGACACTATTTATGGTGTAAACGACCTATCCCAAACAGTTCTGATTCATCGTTCTCACAAGAGACTTCTACATGCCCTCTTATCGTTTATGTCATTGGCTTGTATAGTCCCTCTTTACAGATAAATCAAAGGTTTAAAACAAAAGCTACAGTCTAGACAGGGAACAGACTTTGGCACTTGAAGTCTCACCCTTTACCTGTTTCCCACCAGCAACCAGTCCAAATAGAAAAAGAGTTTAACTTCTAACACAAGATTAATGCACAGCTGCCTCTAATTCAAACTTTTGAAAATTATAAGCCTGCAGGAGTCAATACTAAGGATAAAATTCTAAATTACAATGCCACTTTGTATTTTTAGTTATTAAAATACTTAACATGCTTAATATTTCGCAGTTAGCAAATATAGTACTTCCCATCTGGTATTTAAATAAGCTTTACAATAACCTTGTGAATTGTACAAAACAGATATTATTATTCCATTTCATAAATTAAGAAGGTAAAGTCCAAAAAGGAAATGCAATCGTCCTAAGTCCTGTGGCAAATAAAGGGCAGAACCAAACCCAAGTTAGGCATTGTGACTATGAAACGTTTTTTCTTCCCAAATCTAGCACATGACAACGTAAAAAATCCATTTACCCAGGCTTGAACTTGATAAATTCAGGGCTCAGTTCTGTGTCCCTGACCCAACAATGAAGAAACTTGGCGTTACTGTACCAGCCTCTAGTCCAGTTCTCAAAGTCCCTGCCCTGAAGCCTTTGTGCAGGACGCCTTCACTCAGACCTTGTTGCATCTCCACGTGTAAATTGTCCCTCACCAGACACCATAGGCTTCCCTGCCCTGGAGGAGTAGAAATAGAGACTCTGAGTGGGCGGAAGTGGGAGCAGGCGGAACCTTTGAGAAGCAAGCTGTGCTATTCTCATTGTTGTTACTCAAACATGAATCTTTGTTCTCCGATGCAAATTTTGAGAAATTGGTGCCAATCTGCTCTGAACAAAAGAATTTTGGTCTGAACAAACAAAATTTGAGATAAGTCTGGCTTGCCTAGATGCGCTCTTGAGCATCTGCCTCCCCCAACCCCTCCAACCACCCCCCACTTTGGATCCCTCCCAGAGGTAGATAAAAAGTTTTGAGAAAAACTTCCCGAGTTGTTTACCAGTTACAGAAGACAAGGAGAGCCCAGGGTGCCTTATGTCAAGTTGCTAAAATAAATATCCGTAAGATGTTTCAGAGACTGAGCCAGCTGAACCGAGGGGCCCTCCCTCAGCATGGCAGAGACCCTTGGATTCTGTGAATGGAGGAAGTTTTCAATTCAATGGTCTCTACTTCTGAATGGAATTTCCCATGGGCTTCATTGCCTATAACAGGATATTAATGACGTTACTGTAAATATACATTTAAGCAAATAATCCTATAACAAAAGGTAGGCTTTTTCTTTGTTCTCTCAATCATATTTCAAAAAAATTATAAATGAATCAAATTTTTTCTGCCAGCCTACATTGAATGTCACTAGTGTTTGTGTATATTGATATATAGACTATCTAATTATTATAATAGTTTCATATTGCATTCCATGGTTATGTCTGGGTTGTTTTATTCTAGGATGTTAAATTCATGATTTTACTGAAATTATATATAACACTTCTGTGAGTCTCTTTATGAACAAGGCTTATTTATCTTCCATGGAATTATTTGCTTTCAAATGCTAAGAATATTGAATAGAAGATAAGGGTGTTTGACGGTTCTACAAACATTTAAAATGAATGCAGATCCACTTACTATTGTATACTGATTTCTACTTTGCTACTGTTAATCACAACTGTTGGTCAGTTTTTATATTTTTATATTATGTTTAACCAATCCAATGCTTCAGTTTTAACCCTTTTTATCATCTGAAACATGGGGCATTTTAAATACATTTATGTTCATGTGGGAAAAATATTGAATGGGCAGAAGGCCAGTTAAGTGTACCCAACCCAAGTGTTGCAACTTGAGTGCAGGACCTCAGAGCTTGGCGCAGCCAGTCCAAAGGGGAAGACGCACTCAAGAATTTCAGAGGCAGAGTGCAGCTATGTTTTTTTAAATTAATTAATTGATTTTTTTTTTTTTTTTTTGAGATATGGTCTTTTTGTAGTTCAGGCTGACCCTGAGGTCAGCCTTGAGATCACAGCAATCCTCCTGCCTCTGCCTCCCAAGTGCTGGGATTACAGGCGTGAGCCACCATGCCCAGCACTGTGGTATGTGGTTCTGATTGCTAGTAGGGGTGAGTCACCATGCCCCAAATTGTTGTATGTGGATACCAGGGATTGAACTAGGGAACTTGCACTTGCAAGGCAGGTTCCAGAACCACTGAGCTGAATCCCTGGCCATGCAACTTTATTCTAATACGGGTGGACCAGCCTGGTATCTCCACAAGGAGGCTGATCCAGCAACCGTTTGCATCCCAGCTTCTATGCTTTAGTTACAGAATGTCCTAGAAGTTAGGGCGGAGTTACACTTAGTATCATTTCACTGGTTAGGCTCAGCAATTCTATAGGTTACAAGCTTATGAGTCTTATAAGCTCCACTAGTTAGAAGGGGTATAGATTTCCACCAGTAACAGAAGCAACCATAACCACCCTTTTTAACAACAAATGTACTTCTAAACTCAAGCAAGCAGTCTTCTGAGGCTCCAGGCCACAACTGTAACACGAATTGCAGAGCCAGGCACCTCTGCCGTGAACATATAGTATACAGAGTTAAATAACCAATCGGGAGAGGGTCTACTTCAGAGCCTTCCAAGAGGGAAGCTTGAGCTTTACTGGGTGGAAGGTTTTACAAATTCAACTTTCCCCTTCAATATGATGTAGAAGTTCATAAAGTAAATATCAAATTAATCATCCTGTGCTTGCCAATTCCAGTAGTGGGTTTTTCTCCTGAGTCTAAGGATTGAAACTTTGTGCTAAATGCCTCCTTCCCTGATTCCATGTATATATTGTAATTCCAAACCCTATTTCAGCCTGAGTCAGTCTCCAGGAGAGAATGGAACTCTGTTCTGTGGGGTTGTTTGGATTCTTAAACAAGCTCTCTCAGAAAGCTCATCACTGAGAAAGTTTGGATGCACCTGGTGTAAATCATAGTGTGGATCATAGTTAAGGACCACAGGGAGTGTATTTCTACCTGCCTGAGGGAGAAAGGTTCCATTCAGACCTCTATGATAAGAACACTCCAGAGCAGATTGGAGAAGCAGAAGCTCTGGACTTCTCTAATTTTGGGAGCCTCTGCTCCCCAACAGCTCCAGGGCAGTATGAACAGCTCTCAGAAAGCAGAGACAAGGGGCCTGTCACAGTCCTTCCCACTCTCCCATTGCCTAATTCTACAGTTTTGAATAATAAAAGCAAATAATACCCAAGAGTAGTTTCAATATTTTCCTGTTCATTCTTCCAAGAAGACGTGCCATAGCCTTTGAATTTGTAATAGAACTGGTAAGAGAAGCTAGTTAAGACTTATAAAAATGAGGAAGTTCTAGGACTTTAAGCCACTTTCCCTTCTGATCCTGATATCGTATCCTGATAAACACCCTAAGTTAGCTGCCTTCCAGCCCTCAGTTAATATTTAGTAGCCCAAGTCCATGACGGTCCTTTTATAAAACATAAAAACTCTTCTTTTGGCCAGGAATTTAGCTCAGGGATTCCAGTGTCTGCCTGGCAAGCACAAGGTCAAAGTTCAATCCCTGGTACCTCATACCACAATGCTGGGCATGGTGGCTCATGCCTGTAAGCACAGCACCTGGGAGGCAGAGGCAGGAGGATTGCTGTGAGTGTGAATGAGTTTGAAGCATGGGCTACACAGTGAACTCAGGACCAGCCTAAACTACAAAGCCAGACCCTGTCCAAACCAACAAACCAACCAACAAACAAAAAACCCTTCTTCACAGTATACAAAACCCTATCAACTGCAATAGAGCATGGTAAGGCTCTGGCATAGCTATAAGTCTTGGCCTCTTGATGCCTAAGTCCTTTTCTATGAATTCAAAGTGTTATATCGGTTTGGATAGTAAAAGAACTCAAGTCTTCCAACTCTTTCTCTAAAGAAGAAACCACATTGGTGGGTGTGGTGGTGCTTGCCTGTTACTCTAGCCTTTGAAAAGCTGGTCTAGGAGGACTGCAAGTCCAAGCTCATCCTGGGCAACTCAGCAAGACTTTGTCTCAAGTTCTTGAAAAATTGTGAGGATGTAGTTCAGTGCAAAGGCCCTGAATTATTCAAGCTCCAGTACTACAAAAAGTAAAAAAAAAAAAAAAAAAAAAAAAAAATGTAACAGCCAATGTGCTGTGTTTAGCCAATGCATGTATAGACACCAAGCTGCTTGAGTCTGTCTTAGTCATCATTACACAGCATGTAATGTGTGTGATGGCGGGAGGAGGAGGAAGGAATGAGGGGCGAGGAGAGGCGTCACAGCTTCCTCTGTCACCCAGCTAATCAGAGCCTGGGCCAGGGCCAGGATCCTCCATCCCCCGAAAGCATGTTAGACGTGCAAAACCCCAGGCTTCACCTGGACCTACTTAGTCAGAACCCTGCTGACTCATAAGCGCAACACCTTGACATTCAAGAAGCCTCAATTTGACTCATAAATAACTTTTCACTTTTTCTGATTATCAAAATGATAAAAATTTACTGTAGAAAATTTGGAAAGTGTCCTCTCTCTCCACACCTTTCCTAGAGGGAGGAGGAAGATGGCTTGAACTGGAGCACAATAAAGCTCCTGCTCAAGATGATTGCAAAGCCTCCTCCAGAGCTGAGTGCCATTAGAACAGCTGCATGGAGTCAGTGGCCTGGCTTGGGGAGAGGTGGGCAGCAGAGTGGAAGAAGGATTGATGGGATTACTAGAGCCACTCTGAATAGTAACTTGGTGTACTCCCAACTTGCGGTGAAAGCAGTGCATTAAACTGCAGGGCAGTGGGGAAATGTTGTCCTTCCTCCCCTGGACTTCAATCTGAGCTGACTGTAAAGACCAGAAGAGTAGTGATGGGAGGCCCTGGGACCCCTCCACACCAGACAGGTCAGACAGGTCCAAGTGCGGTCAAGGAGAGGGAGGTGAGGGCAGAAAGA
The DNA here is from genome assembly GCA_004026965.1 of Petromus typicus. Taxonomy (NCBI): domain Eukaryota; kingdom Metazoa; phylum Chordata; class Mammalia; order Rodentia; family Petromuridae; genus Petromus; species Petromus typicus. Next base: position 19,973 of record PVIR01024924.1, on the reverse strand, counting down.
GCCACAGGGGTGAGAGCGGGGGTCTCACGTTCTGCGGAGTTGAGGGGAGCTGCTTGAAGGATGATGGCTCTCAGAAAGAAGCCAGCAAGTACAGAATAAGGCCAGGAAACACGATTGGTTTAAGTTCCCCAGAAGACTGGAAAAGCACATTCACTAGACCTTCAAGTCGTCTCCTCTCCTGGGTCTTCCACGACTATCCTGCAGCCCCATGTGGGGACCTGTCACCAGAGGGGTGGGTTCTCCACCAGCCTCTTCCATTCTCTCCTTCTTCCAGTGCCAAGGAGGTGGCCCAGTAACTCAAGTTCTGGCTCTTCACACACGGTACACAGGACTTTATCCAACTAACACAGAGATATTAAAATTCTCCTACAGGCTTAAAAAGCCTTTTTAAAGGCCTTTTAAAGACACTGTCATTACTGTGTTTTATTTAAATATTCCTCATTTTTGAAGTGTTAGATTATTTCTATTTTTTACTTTTATATGATGCTGCTGCAATAAATATATTTATACACACATCTTTATCCACAGACTCAAATACTTTCTTATTTAATCAAACTTTTAAAAAATCAAGTAAACTGTGCAGATGGAAAAGAGCAAAAATCAAATGTGCACAGTTTAGTGATTTTTTACTGAGTGAACCCCCCATCGAATCCCCACCCAAATTTCAAGTGGCTTCATGTTTTCTGACTTACCTTCTATCTTATCATCACTGTTCGATTTCATTTCATTATTGTCTGTTTTAGGCTTGTTATGTCACTATCTGTTCAGCATGGAGCCTCTTCTGATCTGTTCACCCAGACCCAGTGCATAAAAGAATCCCTTGTACTAGTGAATCAGTTAACAGTTGCTGAATAAATCAGTGAATCAAGATGTGTCTTTCTGCTGAGTCTAGACAGGGTATTAAAAGCCTTCCTATGCCAATGTCACAGTCCTTTGTTACAAAGAACAGAACTGAGCAATGGTATAAAACCTCTTTGCCATGCCTAAGTTCCTTAATCCTCCACTTTACAGGTGGCTAAACTGAGGCCCAGAACAAGAGACAGGCCTTTCTCAAAGCCACAGAATGAGACTTCCTCCCTCCCACCATCCTGCCTGCCCTCCCACACGTGCAGAAGCTGAGCCATGAAGCAGAGGGGCAGGGCCGTTGTGCTCCGTGAACTTGCCTATGAATTACGCACATAATTACCAGCTGCCATTTTTCTCATTCTGTGGGTAAAAGTCTGATCACATATAAGATTCTTTCTGTGTTTCCCTGGATACAAAGCGATCCTAATTTCAAACCCCCTTGCAAATAGCAAAGGAATGAACTTAATTTTAATAAAAACAAGGAAAATCCTACGTGAGGGCTTAGTAAAATCTAATTTGGGCAATTTGGAGCTCATGAAATAAAGCCTGTATGTAAAAACGAGCAATTAGCTCTAGGAGACAATACAATGAACCTTGGGCATTGGGAGGCTCCAAGGATAAGGAGATGAGGTAGCAAAGCTGGAAAGCTGGAGGTGGGGAAGGCTGTGCTGACTGTCAGAGGATCGGCACTCGAGTCCCCAGGTTACAATTTCTGAGGTCTAGGACCTTGAGTCAGTGACTTCTCCATCAAGACCCGCTGGGATCTACAGAGAGGACGGTCTCCATTTGCAGAGGCTCCAACGAGCACTGGCTTCTCCCTGTCCTTCTGCCAGTCTCTTTGTTTATATAACAGAGTGAAACTTAATAGAACGACTTTAGAGATGAAGAAGAAAACAAGTAGGCAAGAGCATTTTTTTTTTTTTTGAGACAGGGTCTCACTTTGTGGTTCAGGCTGGCCCTGAGCTCAGCCTCAAACTCACATCACAATCCTCCTGCCTCTGCCTCCCGAGTACTGGGATTACAGGCGTGAGCCACCATGCCCGGCACTGTGGTATGTGGTACTGGTTGCTGCTGGGTGTGAGTCTCCACACCCAGTATTGTTATGTGGTTACCAGGGAATCGAAACCGGGTCCTCGTGCTTGCAAGACAGGTGCCGGAACCACTGAGCTAACTCCCCGGCCCGGGCAAGAGCATTTTAAAAGTGTCCAACAATCATTATTTCATCATCTCACCCATTTAACATTCTTCATAGCAAAGAGAGGAGGAAGGAGCCTTGAGGACACTAGCCTGGGGCATAGCGGAGGTGGAGAGCAGGTGGGCACCCTTCCACATTCACTTGGCATTAAGACATTGGGGACGTATGGCGAGGTAGCACAGGCACCACCCAGAAGCTGTGTATCAGAAGCAGATCTCCAAGTAGGCTGACACGGGGCAAAACCTGGGTCTCTTGACAAGCAAGCACCGTGGCCCTGAGTGTTTGCACCTGACAGATCCACCTCACACGGAGATCTGTGCACGTGGGCTGTACTATCCTCATTTAATGAGGAGAAACAGCTACTGAGATGGGAAACCATCTGGCGCTACACCTAGATCACACAGCCAGTGATCCACTCAAGATTCCAGCCTGACTTCCTGACTCCACTCACCAGCCCCACTCCCAGCACCTCTCATGGTTAGGAAAGCAACTATCTTTGAGCCTGAGACCCAGTACAGTTGTGTTCTTTCTCCCTCAAGGGTTGTTACAGCTTCAGTGGGAGCCACTGGGATCTACAGAGAGGACAGTCTCCATTCCAGAGGCTCCAGTGAGTACTAGCTTTTCCCTGTCCTTCTGCCAAGCAACCCAGCCACCACTGCAGGCAGAAAGAAATTTTTCCTAGTGCCTCCCAGAAGCAAAATGGGTAATTAATTGTACTGAATAACACATTAAATATACTAATAATTGGGTAGTCATGGCAAAATGATTATTTTGAAGAAATATTACCGATTCCCTGTTGTACTTAACATTTCTCCTTATTTATCATTACCATTTTAATCAATAATAGTCACAATACTAATAAATCCATCTTAATTTTAATTGTTTTCAATTGGATGTACCAGTACTTGAGTATTTTAAGCATACTTCATTATTTATATTAAATTAAGATCACTTAAAAGCAAATTACATAGTTTGTACTTTCGAGCAGGTAAGTAATTATGACAATGTTTCTCCACATTCAGCATTTTCCAGTACTGAGCTGCATATGGTGTTGGGCACCGACCCTGTTCTGTGAGGGGTGGGACCAGAGATTGAGGGGAGAGGGCAAGATTCTCACAGTTGAATTAGCATAGCAAGGTCTTTTACTAAAAGCTCGGGTCTCTGAAAGTATGAATAATAGCTCAGTGGCTTTGCCTGCACTTTTGTCATCTAGGTATGAATGCAGAATTCATCTGTTCATTCACCAAGACCGGGAGGCAGGCCGCATACTCGGCACCAGGAGATGCAAATAAAAAGGGAAGAAAGTTCTGCGGTGTCTAGAAGCCCTTAAGAGAGGTTCTGTAAAAGATGGTGTCATCGACAAGCAGAAGTGGTGAAGAGCATAACCAAAGGAACAGAGGGGCTGCTTTTGAGATAGAGCCATTTTTCTTCAAGAGACTTCAGGGGTAGGGGGCGCTTCTACGTTGTCAGTGAGAATATAAAGTGGTACAATCATTATGAAAATCTCTAAGGAGAGTCCTCAAAAAACTACAACTAGAAATTCCATTTGGCCCAGCCTTTCCCCTTCTGTTACCTTAAAAGTGTTAAAGACATTATATTACAGTGATATGTGTATACCCATGTTTATACCAGCCCAAGTCATAATAGCTAAATCTTGGAAGGAGATTATATGTCCACCAACAGATAAATAAATAAAGAAAATGTGTATTTTCTTTATGTGTACACAATAGGGTACGAATCTGCCATGGCCAGTGGATACAACTTCAGAGCATAATGTTAAATGAAATAAATCAAACACACAAGTATTAATATAGCATGTTTTCTTTTAGATGAGAAACCCAAAATTTAAGGAAAGAGCAAAATAAAAGTTAACAAGAAATACAGAAAGGGATCAAGAGATGGAGGGAGAGAAGGAGATTAAAAAATAAATTAAGATGTATTATGTGCATGTACCAACTCCACGCAAAGAATGTAAACATTATGTACTGGGAACATGTACTAATAAAGGTTTGGCAGGAAGTCGGGGACTGGATTCCAGCTTTGGCAGAGAGCCAGGGAGATGGCTCAGCAGGTTGAGTTTCCAGTGGTAACAGCAGAGGTGACAGGAGCAAAAGCCCAGAGGACAGCGAGGGCGCCCTCAGAGAGGGCGACTGAGGTAGTGGCTTTGAGGAAACCATTACGGATTAGGAGGGGGTCAGGTCTGGAGGGAAGATGGATTTCTTAGGGACTTGCTTAATCGGAAAGGCCATCAAGAAGCTTTGGAAGAAGCTAGCAGGTAAAGTACAGAAGTTGGCTAAAGCCCAGAGCAGCGGTAGGCACTGGAGAGGGTGCTGGGACTCCTCCAGTAAAGAGCCGCATAGGAAGTACGTGGCCATCTTAGCCTTTGACTCAGTGAGCTGCCTCACAGATGTGTGCTGATGTGTCCATAACCCCATGCCTAGCAAGCAAAGCAATTTTGCCCCTTCTCTACCTAGGCCTGGCACACAGGGCAGATCTCTTTTTTTTTTTTTTTTTTTTTAGGTTTTTTGAGACAGGGTCTCGCTTTGTGGTTCAGGCTGGCCCTCAGCTCAGCCTCAAACTCACATCACAGCAATCCTCCTGCCTCTGCCACCCGAGTGCTGGGATTACAGGCATGAGCCACCACGCCCGGCACTATGGTATGTGGTACTGGTTGCTGCTGGGTGTGGGTCTCCACACCCAGTATTGTTATGTGGTTACCGGGGAATCGAACCCGGGCCCTTGCGCTTGCAAGACAGGCGCCGGAACCACTGAGCTAACTCCCCGGCCCCCCAGGGCAGATCTCTTGAACTGAAGTGTATCAGATCAGAGCTGTAGGACAACAGTGTTTTTAATGGCTCCAGTTGTGAGTTCATCCTGCCACCATCCAGGGTGTAGGCAAGGATGATAAGCCTCAGAGCAAGGGTGCTGGGAAAGGCAGAAATCAACAGGAGCAGGTGGGTCTCTGTCTCTGTGGCCGCTCTGGAGTTGAAGTATCGAGGTGCTGGCACCAGCAATAATTTGCTGGGTGCTTACAACCAGTACTCATGATTTCTAGAAACCTACAAGCTAAGAGAGAAAAATTTAATGGGAAAGAGGCTCCACCTCCTGGTAGTAGTCAAAATCAACATTTCTTTAGTACTTCACAGTTTGTAAGTTTAGGTCACATATTCAAGTCTCATTTCGATCTGTCATCTTGATCTGGGTGACTGTTACCAGGTTCAATATACATTAAAAAACCACAGAGATGACAGCTAAGATTCATGCCCTTCAGACCAGGTTAGTTATGCTGCAACTAGAAAGCATAAATATTTTAAGTATTTACTAGGGCAAATAAATAGCATCTCATTTAATCCTTCTAATCATCCTGTAAATTCAGCAACTTGGTCATCTCTGAGTGGGGGACCTGAGCTGAGTGACATGCTGCAGATCCAGGGTTGACAAGGAGAAAAGCTAAGAAGCCCAAATGGCCCAACACTGATTCTTCTGGTCCCACCTGAACAACAGGGACTACAGCACACTAACAGGGCTTGGAAGAACTAGAGATGGGACCATCCTGGTGTCAGAGGCACCATGAGGTCTCTGGGGATGGAGCAACTGTCTCCACTTGCTCTTCAGTTACCTGGAACCTGGGTTTGGCCTGAGAAGACATTTTTCTAGAAGCACATTTTTGCTTGGCTCACAGCTCAGCATAGGCGGAGTCACACAGTCGGCATCTCTCAAGTCTTCCCAGTTGTTCCCTGCTGGTCCTGAAGCTTCTTTGTGTTTCTAATGTGAGTAATACAAGATAAAACCAGCCTGAGGCTGCCAACAGGTTAAACACTGTGCTTTACTGTGTCTTAAAAGGGAGGTAGTTACCAAGCACCAGATGGTCCCCAGGCCTGGGGCCTTTGGAAGGAACTGAGAAGCTAGTCTTTCTCTCTACCTAGTGTGGCAACAACCTCTTTAAGAAAGAAAACAGAGGTTGGGGATTTAGCTCAGTGGTTCTGATGACTGCTTTGCAAACGCAAAGTCCCAGGTTTGATCCCCCAGTAACCACATACAAGAATGACTCACACCCACCAGCAATCACTACCTGCACCACAGTGCCTGTCATGGTGGCTCACACTTAGAATCCCAGCACTCAGGAGGCAGGGGCAGGAGAATGATTGTGTTCAAGGCTGAAATCAAGACCAGCCTGGACTGGGCCGGGGAGTTAGCTCAGTGGTTCCGGCACCTGTCTTGCAAGCGCAAGGGCCCGGGTTCGATTCCCCGGTAACCACATAACAATACTGGGTGTGGAGATTCAACCCAGCAGCAACCAGCACCACATACCACAGTGCCGGGCATGGGGGCTCACGCCTGTCATCCCAGCACTCGGGAGGCAGAGGCAGGAGGATTGTGATGTGAGTTTGAGGCTGAGCTCGGGGCCAGCCTGAACCACAAAAGCGAGACCCTGTCTCAAAAAACCTAAAAAAAAAAAAAAAAGACCAGCCTGGACTACAAAGCAAGACCCTGTCTCAAGGAACAAAAGAAATAGAATGTGGTGATAGATGATACAGTGCGGGAATCCCAAACAGAAAGTGACCTACTGTGCTGCAGGAATCGAGGAAGCTATATTACAAGAGATTGAGTCTTGAGTTGGGCTTCTAAGCATAAATAATGGTCTGGTGGACAGCAAGGAGAAATGTGTACTCCAGGCAAAGGGGACAGCGTAAGTTAATACCCAGAGCCCAAACTTTATCTATCAGATAAAGTTGTTTATCTAGTCTTAGAAAGGCAAGGAAATAGTAAATCAAGTAAGAACTGGGACTCTGATTTCCTTGTCTATATGCAAGAACCCCATTCAGGGTAACCCTGTACTTCATAGTTTAGACAAAGACTGGAGAAAAATGTGCCTCTGGTCTCAGGGGACCTTTCAAAATGTTTTCAGTTCAGGTGTGGGGAGCTGCTGTTCTTGTCCTTCAGGGTGTCAATACATCACCCTGAGGGACTTGGCTTCCTGGACTCAATCCCACAGAGCGTTAGTAATTTGGCATGGTCTTCGCTAGCCCAGTTTGCGTCCTTCCCCTGCTGCTTTGCTCAGCAGTCCCCACACAGGAACTTGACCTCTTCCATAAAGACAGTTAGAATCATAAACTCATGCTTACAACAGTCTTGTGCACCATGCGTTTGAAAAATCAGATGACATCACGCCGTGGAAGCGTCTTGAGATTGAAGGGCCTGGTTGCCACACCCTAGAGAAGAACTAACAAGTGATGCCATCCATTTAGTTTATGATGTTGTCTTTGATACCTGGGATTTTTTTCCTCCTAGTGCCTGAGAAAATCAGTCCTCTCCATTTATCTCCATGTTTCCAGTACCAACATGAGACTGAATCTCTGTCATATATCAGCTTTCGGTATGAGGAACAGACTCTTGGTTTCTGTCTCCATCTCTGGAAGGTCTAGCTTCCCAGCTGGGGGTGACTGATCCCCCTGGGGAAATGGCGTTTGACAGAGGATCAAGGACGACTCACAGCTTCCTGGGGCTGCTGGGATCAGGTTACAGACAAACTGGACAGGGGTGATGGATACATCTTTTTGCCTAAACTAGACATTTTTGAAACAATATTCTCCAATTTCCCTGGCCCCGTGAATTATTAGAATTCCACCAACTGCTCCTAAAATAAATCACTCTGTGACTTTCTGTTCTTTCTCTTTCTACACATCCATGTCTGACTCAGACAACTTCTCGCCACAGGTCAGAGACAGGACCAGACCTGTGGTCTGAGTCAGAGCTCAAGTCTCCTCTCTACCAAGTTTATGACGAGTTCTTAAGCAAAACCCTCCAGGGAGCCTTTCATTCATCCGCAAAATAGACTTAAATCCAGCCCCCTTGAGACTGATACATTTTTAATGCATTACCTGTGACAATCGCCGTGCTCACCCTACGTGAGAGACTGAGGATAGAGGTGACTGTAACCTAGAGGTGACACGAGAGAATGAATGTCCTGTTGCTTTGTAAATGGCACCTCCTGCATCTCAGTCCTCACACTCCTATGCTGGTCTGACCTTAGAACTGCTGGCAACCGGAAACACAAGAAGATTTAGACTGAAGGCTTTGGACTTGGACCTGGATTGCTTGCCAGGTTTCGTGAAACCCTTCAGCCCTCTCCAGGTTTATTTTTTATCTACAAAATGGGAACAAGACGCTCTTCCCCTGAGAGCTGTTTGAAGGCGAATAGTACACGGAAGATGCACTTAAAGTAGCTTTTAGAACTGGCTGGCACATAGTAAGTGCTCAACCAAGAGTAGTTCTGATTCTGGTGGCGATGATGACGCTGCTGACTCCCCAAGAGAAGACGCTCCGCCCTAGCGATCCACATTCCCTCTCCTAGCAGGAGCAGCAGCAGCGCCCAGCACGGTGCGGTGCGGTGTGTTCCTCCTGTTTATCCCTCGAGGCTGCCTTTGGGCGTATTCTTCCCCAGCAGCTGCTCTGTCAGCAGGCCATATGTTGCCTCAGCTTCCGAGCAGCTTTCGTGACGGGGCTGCCAACCCCGCAGGAGAACTCTGACTCTCCGTTCAGGGCTCCTGAGCACTGTCGTCAGTTCCCGCCCTGCCAGCCTCTGGCTCCGTCCCGCTCCAGCCTCGCCCGCGCCCTCTGTGAGCGCGCGTGGGCCGGAAGCAGCGGGCAGAGGGGCTCGGTTCCGGAGGGGTGCGCGTGGCAAGGAGGCCAGCTGGAGGAACAGGAGGGGACAGATGCCACGGGGGCCCAGATTTGTTCCCGCAGGAAGAATGCAAGGAGCTAATTGTCTCATTACGCAGGAGCAGCTCCTCCGTGGCCCTGCCGCACCTAACCCAGAGCTCTTCCCAGGGTACGCGTGTGGGGCCGTGGATGGGCCGCTTGGGAGCCCAGCCTCAGCTGGATTTCCTCCAGGTTTTTGTTGCTGAGGAAGCTGTAGCTCTGGGTCCTGGCCTTGAGAATGGCACTTTGTAAAAACTCGACCCTGGTGTCCACATCCCTCAGCCTAGTTCACCATTGCGGGTGTGGGGGGGGGCCCCTACTGAATAACACACACACACACACACACACACACACACACTTACACACACTTCTCTCCCACATCCCTACTTTTAGCGTTTACCCTGAGCAGTAATCAAGTTTGCTTTCAGCCTTTAAGAAGTAGGACGGTTGTTGGGCTCTAGCTTGCTTATCTAGGCTGGTTCTCAGCCCGTTTGGACTCCCCGGCTTTTGCTGTCCCGGACCCTCCACCCAGGGGCCTTTGGAGCCACATCTGTCCATGACCTTCTGCACCAGTTTCAGCAAACCATTCAAACCACCTTTTCCTTTAGCTTTTATTACATGTGTTTCCTGCCTTTCTTTCTCTAATTCACGACTCTAAGATGAAAAGAAAGGCAGAAGACTTGTGTCCCTTACTCGGGAAATTCCACCCTCACCCAGCATCTGTCTTCTAAGTGACAGCCCTGAGAGGTGAGTGGCAGGTTGACCAGTTGACTTGTCTCACAGTGCCACCTGATAAAAGGGAAGACTGTTTATAACTCACTCCCGTGTGCTGGCTACATACACAGGAGAGCTCTTAAAACCTAGGTGATTCGTCCACACTGCAGATGTGATGCCGAAGCCCTGCCAGTTGGCACTGCTGCCTCTCCTTTCTGGGTTCCTGTACTCCCAAACAGAACTCTGATCTTGTAATCTCACACCCAGGACATGCACAAGTGTATCAGTAAGAGCAGCACATGGTGTGTGTGAGATGCAGCTGCTGCATGCTTAGCCAGATCATAAGTGCTTATTTTTTTCTCATGCAACAATTTTGCACTGGGCCAGGGATTTATCTCAGTGGTTCCAGTGCTTGCCTCAAAAACAGAAGGTCTCAAATTCAGTCTCAGTACGAAGAAATAAATTTAAAATGGCTACCTCATACTTACCGGAAAGCTACTCACTTCTAATCTCACATCCATATTCCAAGGGAAAGAAAGAAACTGAAAAAAAAGAAAGGAAGTAACAAGATAGAATGGGTCATACCTGTACTAGAAAGTAAAAACTTTACTGAGATACCTAGTGGGTTTTCTACTTCCAACTTACTGGCCAAAATGGGTCTCGTGGCTACCCTCAACTACAAAAAAAGTGAGAAAATGTGCTTGCTTGTTGGACCTGAAGGTGTACCACCCTCTCTACAAGACTATGCTCCATGAGGTCAAAGGGTATAACTATTGATGCGCATGATTGTATCCCCAGAGTAGAGCCCAGCCCCAACTCACAGTGAGTTCTATATACATGAGTGTTACATGGAGGTATGTAGAAATGGATGCTCAAGTCATCACTGTTAGCAGGGCCTTGGAATGTTTCCCATCAACTTTTCCACACATCTAGAACCCACTAGTTTAAGGGTCTCTGCCCCTACTCCCTTTCACATTGTAGGATATAGCCTACAAATTTTAGTTAATAAGTTAATAGCTGATTATGAAGCATGAGATAAAAAGAACCTAATGTTGACACATATCAGGATCAGATGTTCCACTTGTAACAACCAACTAGAATTCAAATTTTAATGCAAGTATCCATTGTTTAAATACATCTCACTTTGAAGAAATGATAGTTTTATATCTTTCAATAGAAACAACATCTACATAGGTAAGAAATATCTCTTTGTAAAATACTGTAAACCTGATAAATGAATAGAATCATAAAATTTAGCCATAAGTACTCTCTTGGGTGAGTAGGTTTTAAAATAGTTAAAGTGGTTTTTATAATGACAGAAAGTAGGACACCAAAATCAGATCCAGAAACTCTCAAAAAGAAATTACATTTTAAATGCTGCTTCTATGGGAGAGAAACTGCTTTTCTTTAATTAAATTGAATCTCTAGGAACTGGTTCTATGGACTCTGGGAGACAAGAACAGCACAGGCCATTCTAGAAAAGGTCAGGGGAGTTTGACATCTTCTTTCCATCATATCTCAGGGAATGGCATAAGACCTAGGAGTTCTCTACATTCTTAGTAGCACCCAGCGACACTGTTGACTTACTCCATTAACTTAAGCTGATAACTGCAATTCTTTACAATCCATATGAGAGTTTGTTGAAAGACACATCGATTCTTGAGGAGACCTTGTTTTGCAAGCCTCATTTTCTTCTATATGGCTGGAATAAAAATCACCCTTCTGTGTACCTTTTCAGTGTTGTGAGGATTACATGAGCAGAAGGTGAAGCAGGTTAGCATATTCATCATCTCATATCATTATTCAATTTTTGTTTCTTTGCTTTTGTGGCAAGAGCAGCTCATACTCCCTCAGCATGACTCTCACATGTGAAAACACTGTGTCAATGCTAACACACTCTCTCAGCAAGGATCTGTAGGGTCGGTGATGCTTTCTCGTAGAAGCAGCCTGATGGGATTGTCCAGTGGGATCATGCACTTTAGCCACTCAGGCGGAAACACTCATTAGATTACAATGGTCTGCAGGTTTAGGATCACTTAGTCTCAAATGAGGATGGGCTGTCATCAAATACAGGACTGGAAAGCTGAGCTCTTATCCCATACCTGCCACCATCCCATCCCATCATAAGTGACACTGAGACACTTATTTTCAAGCTGTGAGCCTGTGTCTTCTCATATGAAGGATGAGGGCTTGTACCAACTGTTCTCAGCACTGTGAGGACTCCAGTATCGTCATTCAGATGCTGCAGAGTCCAAATCTCCCCATGGGTGGAACCCTTTGCAGTGGCTTGTATCCTGCCTGCCTTACCAACATGTCACCTCTCAGGGCTGCTCTCCTGTCAACTCAGAAGCTTCTAAAACCCCTGGGAGAGCCTACTGGAGAGTCTCAGAACAAGGCTACGATATCACCTGTGTCTCAAGCTGTGAAAAGGTTGCTGCCACTCTGAGCCTGATTATAAGATGTCAGGGTGACATCCTAAGACTTTATCAAACTTCCAGGAGCCTGAAAACAGGGGCTGGCTTGTTAAGAGAAAAAATTTCTGCAGCTTCCCAGTCTGACCACATTAGTCATTCAAGTGTTGAAGAACAATATAAATTCCTGCCGTCTTAGTTTATGAGACCACTAAGATTTATTCCAAGTGACAGGTCATTAAGATTTCTTCTCTTTATTTTTTCCCAGATTCACTGAGAACTCATATTTCTACCCCATGTTATAGACTGCTAACAGTTACATTTTGGGCCAAGGAGTCAACAATAAATCTGAATTTAATAAGCTGACAACAGTTTACTATCTCATCGGCAGTCCATGGACATTCCTCTTTCCCTTCTACACAAATGCTTCTGTCCTAAGAAATCTTCCACATGATGCCACATTTGCCATCTAAGGAGTCAACCCCATGGAGGTTTTGCTGTTGTTAGTTTTTTGTTGCTGTGATCTGAGAACAACTAAAGGAGTGAAGGTTTGTTTTGGCTTCTGGTTTCTGAGGTCTCAGTCCATGGTTATTCTTTTAGGCTTTTGGTGAGAAAGAAACATGGTGGAATGGCTTGGCAAAGGAAGACTGCTCACCTCACAGCTGCAAGAAAGCAGAGAAAAGAGATTCTCAAGGAAGGAGGCTGAAGAGAAAACGTACCTTTCAAAGCTAATGAACTTGTCCATGAGCTGATTCACTTGATAAAGCTAGAGCCCCATGCTGCAATTGTCTTCTGAAATTAACACCTCAAAATGCTGGACTTTTGGGGACATTTTAGAACTAAACCTTAACAGTGGTTTTGAGGGTGACTGTGTAAGTTTGGATTGTCAGAGCCTGATGGGCCCAGGATGGTTGTGTTCGGTGGGGAGAACTGAACTCAGGTCAGGCCGTTTCACCGCTTCTCTAAAGAAGAAGCTTGTTCTTGAAAGAAGCCTTAAAAAGACTTCTCAAAAGCATCCTGGAAAACACCAGCCCCTGTGCATGGCTCAGTGGGAAAGAAACCAGGAACTTTCTCACTGGGACTGGAGTCATCTTTAATTGTCTTTGTATTCCTCCATCTAGCTGTGAGAGCCTTGTTTACAACTCTTTCCTGGAGTGAGCATGTAGAATAACTATTTGAGTCCACATTAATCTAAAAGCAACAGTGCTCTGGTGGAACTCCAGACAGGATTCTGAGTGTTTGGGAACCACTGACCCTCAGGTCTCAGCACCTCTTGTGAAAGACCCTCCTTAAAGATAAAAGTCCAGCCTTTTCCTTCCTGAAGTCTTCAAATGTAGCCTGCGAGCTTTGACATTTCCACTCTTCAAAGTTGGTGAGCAGAATGAGAATTTTAAAAATAAGCATGCAGACAAATACATGAAGCCTTCTATAAACTTCAGTCTTTAAACCTTTTACAAATTCCTATCAGTCCTTGTAATTATTAACCATATAAGAATTTTCCCAGTAAACCCTAGAGGCAGAAATGTACATTTCTGAGTGATTCTTTCAGGCTAGTTGAGAAAAGCTTATAAAAGTTAGGCAGAGCGAGACTGTCTCTCTTTTTACTGTTCCATAATCTTATCCATAAAACAAAACACTATTTATCAGCTCTCTACCTGCATATTTTTGTGGCCTCCAATCCAAACCAGGTGCAAATAGTGGAAAAAAATCAATGACAGCTCAGTCCTGCAGCTCCTGCCTCATTCTGACTCTCCTCTCCCTGTTCTCTGGTCCGTGGGCCAGTTGAGTGTTCTGCTCCATGATGAAAAACATCCTCAAAGCAGGAGTTGTGAACGAAATGAGAAACCAGTGGAGATCACAGCCCACTCGTTGGTTCCAGGCAATCCTCACTGGTTCCAGTTGTCCCTGATTCCTTTTTTCTTGTCCATCACTCCTATACAGCTCCCTTTCCTGCTGCACTCAGATGGAGAAGAACATCACACAAACAGATCAATTAAAAATACATCTCTTGGGGCCAAGGAGTTAGCTCAGTGGTTCCAGCGCCTGTCTTGCAAGCACAAGGGCCCAGGTTCAATTCCCTGGTAACCACATAACAATACTGGGTGTGGAGACTCATACCCAGTAGCAACCAGTACCACATACCACAGTGCCAGGCGTGGTGGCTCACACATGTAATCCCAGCACTTGGGAGGCAGAGGCAGGAGAACTGCTGTGATGTGAGTTTGAGGCTGAGCTCAGGACCAGCCTGAACCACAAAGCGAGACCCTGTCTCAAAAAAAAAAAATCTCTTTACAAATATCTCACTGAATTGCTTTGCTTCTGACTGAACCCCAAATGCTACACAGGGTCAGCAGGTAGAAGGAGCACAGGCTGACACTCTGCAGTGACTGAGGGAGGGTAAGCCTAGTGCAGGATCACAGCAGAAGTCAGGCTATGGGATGAAGGACTGGATGAAGCCCTGAGCCTCCAAAAGCAAGCAACTGCAGCTATCAGAACCTGAGGGAGAATAAAGCAGGGGAAGAAAAATGGTTTCTGTTTACGAAAGGCTTGTATGAGTTGAGGTCACATCAGATTCTGTGTGATGCATACCACAGGCGCTGGTACCACTGAGCTAAATCCCCGGCCCTAAAAAAAATCTATTCTTTATTATTGTTTTCTGTTTGTTTGTGAGTACTGGGGATTGAACTCAAGACCCAATGCTTGCCAGGTGGGTGCTGTGCTGCTGAGCTACATCCCTGACCCTGTGAGATATTTCTTGCAGGAGTTACTAAGTCTGTTCTCAGAAATAACTATCTTCTCTTTCAGCGCCTGTCTTGCAAGCGCAAGGACCCAAGTTCGATCCTCGGTAACCACATACAATACTGGGTGTGGAGACTCAGGCCCAGCAGCAATCAGTAGCAATCAGTACCACATACCACAGTGCCGGGCGTGGTGGCTCACGCCTGTAATCCCAGCACTCAGGAGGTAGAAGCAGGAGGATTGCTGTGATGTGAGTTGGAGGCTGAGCTCAGGACCAGCCTGAACCACAAAGCGAGACCCTGTCTCAAAAAAAAAAAAAAAAAAAAAAAAATAGGTTTTTTTTAAAAAAAATAAATATCTCGCAACAAAGCCACAAATGCGAAATAATGAAAATCACATAGGAAAAAGGTATAAGACACTTGGAAGATAGACATGAGTGACCTAAGTTACCAGTAATAGATGTTCTAGAAAAAGAAAGGAAGAGATGAAATCATAAAATTAGTCAAGTAAGAAGTATTTTCCTAAAGAAAGGTAAGTTTCAACATTAAGGAGACTTTCTGGGGATTTAGTCACTGGTTCTTGTGCCTGCCTTGCAAGACCAAGGTCTCAAGTTCCACCCCCAATACAAAACAAGCTAACATTAAGGCAGATTTTTCCCAGTCCCAGGTAGGATTGATTACAGAGATAATTTGAGATATGGACAGATCTTGATCTTTTAAAAAATCTCAAATTCTAATTTCTTCACTGTATAGTCATTTCTTTTTTTCTTGCAACTGTCAGGAAAGAAGCAATTACTTGGGGGGAGGGAGGTCAGAATTGAAGTAGCGCCCCATTTTTAGTGCAATACATCAAGCTAAACCAGCACCCACGAAAAGGGTAAATATGAGTATATTCACAGACACGCAGAGTACCTGAAGCCATGTTACCTACACGTTCTTCCTGAGAGACACACACCGGCCAGATGACTGTTCAGGCAGGGAGGTTAAGGGGGATGAAACGCCAGTGCGCAGCCCTCAAATAGGTTCGTGTCTGTTCCATGTTGATTAAGTGATTTTAATTTAACCATGTTACACGATTTTAATATCAACTAAATATGTTTGCACACACATGTGCAGCCATATAAGCAGACATCAATATGGATTTATTTCAGAGTTTTAAATGAGAAATTTTAAAACAGAGGAAATCTAAACTGAATATTTATTTATTTCCCCAGGGTTAAAACCCAGAATCTTGTGTTTTCCAGGCAGACACAGTGCCACTGAGCTACATCCCCGGCCAAAACTGAATGTTTTAAACTATTTGCACAAGATCTGGAAATGAAAAATAAGTGAAAGGTTGAGAATAAAGGAATCCAACATTTCTAACTATTCCCTTTCATTTTGCAATTAATAAAAGAGAAAGATAAAATAATAGTTAGTGTCATAATCAGCCATCGGACATAATATATGTTCAGTGATGATTCCAGAACTAAAGTAATCACCTGCAGAATTGTAAAAGCGAATAAATACCTTGAAATTATCAAGAGGAAAATAACTCATGAGTGTATGACTATAACTTACTAGTTAGTAATAATTTACTGAAGCTAGAAAGTAATGTATTGATAAAGGAAAAGGAAAATAATAACAGAGTAAGACATATAGAAAATACGAAGTTATACAGAAAAGTATTTATTATCCTAAATGCAGATGGAATCAATTCCTTTACTAAGACAGACTATTAGACTGAAGACAAAGAACATACTTAAAGACATAAGGAAAAATGTAAAAATAAAGGGATATTATGCAAATTCAAAAAACAAAAGGCATTTAAAACTGAAAAACCTCCAACAAGATGAAGGGATGAAAAGTAGTGAAAATTTCTTTCCTCCCAAAATAGTCAAGGCAAAAGCTCATGTTAATAGAAAGAGATTTCTAGAATATATAGTGGATATTGTGAAATAGAAAATATTTTAAAGGAAGTAAGGTGTAGGGGTAAGTAACAAGGGGAAAAATAATGTGATGGTAATGAAAGGAAACAAAGTTATGTATATAAAGGTTGGGGTTTTATAGTGTGGGCAAGGGAATGGGAAAAATGAGAATTAAGTCATATCATATACTGGAACAAATTCTCGATGTTGAACACGATCATGATGTGTATATATAATGTACCAATTAAGATTTGAATTTAAAAAATAAATTTTGATGGAATATGTTGATATGCCATTTTTAGAAGTTGATGAGCATAAAAGTAAACAAAATAAGCCTAACAAAAAGACAAAAACCTAGAAGATATAACCACAATCAATAATATGCATCAGTAATTCAATAAATTCACAGAAGACTTATGGTCCTACAAATATAAACAATACATTTGCTTTATAAGTACTGACATAGTTATAAAAATTAGTCATAGAGTTGACTAAAAACAATTTATGAAATTTTAAAAGTGGAAATGTAAGTCACATCTTTCAGAATATAATATAAGCATAAGGGGAATAATTCCATGGAAATTATAAAATATCCTCCTAAGTAATAGCTACATTAAAGAAAGTATCTATTACCCAAAAAATACTAGAGATACATATAATATGTGTGAAACTCTACTACAGATAGATATTATGATGAAACTGCCTTATGTACTTTTACTGTTCTGTAACATTTTTTAAAAGTATAATACAGTGTTTTTCTATCTGGAACTAAGTCTAAAATTATTTAGAATTATAAATTTTTGCTTCAATTGTTAATATCACTGAAAGAAATATGTTTGGGTAATATTTTCAAGGAAGTAGTTATATGATTATCTTAGTCCATTTGGGCTGCTCTAACAAAGTACTCTCTACCAGTTAATTTCTACATAACACTAGTGTCTCTGTTCTAAAGCTGAATGTCAAAGATCAAGTCATCAGCAAGTCTGGCGTTGGGTCAGGACCTGTTTGTTACAGGTGGCACCTCTCGGCTGCATCCTGACATGGCAGAAGAGGCGGGCAAAGAGCCTCAGGCCCTTTTCTGGGTACAATGAGCCCATACGGTATAATCCCCTCCCATGTCCTCACCTCCCGGGAGTGTCATGTTGGGGTTAGGCTTCAGCAGGTGAGTTTTAGAGGGACATAAATGTTCAGACCAAAGGAATGGCATACAGGATGCTTCCAGTGGCTTCACTCTTGGGTCACCGTGCGCTTCTGACTGAACCCCAAATGCTATGCAGGGTTAGCATTTGGGGTTCAACAAATGCTAAACCCACATAACAAGCTTAGTGTTATGTATCAGCTCATGGTCATCCAGAAAAGCATTTCCCAAGGGTGCTTGATGAAACCCCACCTTATATAATATTTCTAAGAGTCTTATGCTCAAAAATAGTTTGGAAATGCTTCATGCATTGTACCAAAAATTCTAGCATTTAAACATTTAGCATAAACACAAGAAGTTTGAGAAAACACTGATCCAGAACATTATATCTGGGAAGTTCTCTCCTTTTGGGTTGCATCTCTAACACTAGTCTCTTTCCATCGCCAATAATTAATTAAAGAGGAGATTCTAAGTGATGTCTAGTCTATGATGCATACCTTGTTTGGAAGTCCTATTTCTCCAACTCAAGAGGAGCCATCCTGGAGGGTGGTGCATACATGTCAGAAACCACTGCAGGATCATGGGAGGAAATGACACTACAAATGCCTAGAGTTCAATGTAATAAAAATGATTTGGGGGATACACTTTAAATTTCAGCTTAAATATGTATCTCATAAATAACTATGACAAACTATTCAAAATCTGATCACTTTTTAAGGCTCGCAGAGGGCCCTTTAACTGAGATTTCAAAAATAGGGCAACAAGACACTGAGAGTGAATTTCCCTTTGACAATAAATCTCACATATAACAGGAAAACTTTGCTATCGGTATCTAATTTTTCATTAAGCAAAGCAAATAGTTGATACTTTTACTTAGTTCTTTAAAAAATAAAAATTATGTAGATAACACGGTTGAAATGCTCTCATAAATGGCTTGTCAGTAAGGTCATAAGATAGCCTAAACATAGATGAAGTTTTAAAACTTTTTCCATTAAAAAGTACTTATTTCAGGTCCAGCATTTGTGATCACCATCAGAACACACTATTGTTAGTTTTTGCCAATTCTGTTCATTGACTTCAAGTAACTTTGGCACAGCTTCAAAGACGTCATCTAGTTCAGTGATGGTCTCCAAGACTTTGGAAAGCAGACTTCTATTTCAACATATCTTTAATGATAAATCATGCATAAATAAATAACTGTACTGACTCTATGTCCTTAAATAAATAACGGTACTGACTCCGTGTCCTCTCTGGATTTGTCACAACTGAAAGCAAAGTGAGCGACGAGTGGCTTTTCTGCAAAACTTGAAGCTTCCTAGCGTTAACACATCAATCTGACATGACTGTAGAACTAAACAGGAAAAAAACATTTCCCTGGTATTTTAGCTCCAAGTAAATTTTGGCAGTATTGCAAATGCCATACTTGAGGATAGTGTCTCCATTTGTGCAACATTTCAACAAAATTCTTTGTGCTGGAAAGGGCTACTTCAAATAACATTTTCACTTGTGTTTATTCCCATCCAATGTTAAGTGTTTCAGGGAAACAAAATTTGCATGAAATCCACTGTCTTCTTAGTAAAGCTTCTATGACCTCACGTTATATTATTCATTCCAAGAATAATGCATATTCTCTCTATGCTTATTTCCTCTTCATTTCTAAGTTACTGACCCTAACGAAATTAAGAGTTCCTATTCTGCAATGTACATGTACCCATGTGTACTAGTTAGCTATTGCTGCATAATAAAAACCTCAGTTTTATTGTCTCATCCTTGCTCATCATTTGATCCTTTCTTTGGAGACCTGAAGAGCTTTTCTTTATTTTTAAAATCTAATAGTTAATAAAAGTGAACCATAGAGTTACTATATGTATTGACATGTTCAGAAAGTTTGCTTGAATTATAGTTTTAAATATTCATTTTTTTCTATTATTTTATTAGCTCAATAGACTCTAGTTGTATGTGTGTTGGTGCTCCTCTATTTTTCTGCTTTCCATGTCACCCACTTGCCCTCTGATCCTTTATTGCTCGCCTTATTTGTTCTTCTCGTGACTGTGTTCCTGCTTTTGTTTAGTCCTGCCTCCTCCATCTCAGCATTCTAGTTTTGTTTTAGACTAAACTCCCCAGGGTGGCTTGTAACTTAGACTTGATTTCTAACAGGGTTTTGTCTTTTCCTTACATTTCTTTCCTGAATTCCATTCTCTTTCAATCCTTTTCAAGGGAACTTTTGTATGGCCATGTATCTATCTGGAACTTCATAAAAGATAGATTTTTTTATTTGTTTGTTTTAGGTTGAGAGAGAAATTGTCTGCCTTCAAATTTTGT